>PDHQ01000517.1:0-17960 GCA_003339415.1 Ophiocordyceps camponoti-saundersi (nom. inval.)
TTCTTATCCCTTAGGCGACAAACTCGTTAATCGTCCTTCCCGTCCCTAAGGGATAGACCTATTCACTGCTCTTCTTATCTCCTAAGGGATAAACCCGTTTACTGCTCTTCTTATTCCCTAAGGGAGATATCCGTTCGTTCACTGCTCTTTTGCACTTATAAATTAATCAGGCTCGATAAGATATCCTAAGAGGGTATAAATAGCCCTCTTCCCTTCTCCCTTTCTTTTCTTCTTTTCTTCTTTCCTTATCCTCTTCTACCTTTCTTCTTCGCTCATCCTCTTCTTCTCCTTCCTTCGGCAGCTTCTTTCTTCTTCTTTATATTACTTTTAAAGATAGAGTTTCCCGTTCTCATATAAAGGGGTATTAATAGAAAATACCGCCTACTTAGTGTCGCAATAGCCGATCCCTAGATAAATAATATATTAAATATGCTATATATTAATATAAGTCTCTCCTTATAAATCCTCTATATTTAGGACTCTTAGAAGAAAAAAAAAAAATAATACGAAGCTTCTCTTTAGGACGCCGAGATACGAGCACTCGCTACGCCTGCATATAACGTTACCCTCCGAGCCCTTATTATAACTCCGTTACGGATAGTTAGAAGTCGAATCGTACGTAATAACGGATACTTCCGTGCGCTCCTAGTACAAAGTCGCGGTTCCCCTAACGCTATACCCTATAAGTAATACCCGCGTCGACGAACTCTAGCCTACCCTTTCGATTATTACGTTTCTCTCGAAGGGTTTTAATATAGGGCCTGCGGGTCGTATATCTAGGCTAGCTAAGCCCGTCGTTACATATTCTAGCGCGCTACTAAAACGGCCGGTTCGTCTGCTCGGTTAGCTATTACTATTCCGGATAACGATAACCCCGCGGAAGAAAAGGAGGTTATCGAGCTAGAGGATAGCCCTAAGGTCGAAGATAAGCATAGCGGCCTCCTATCGCCTCCGTATCTTTACTATGCTATTACCTAGCCTGCGGGAATGCCCTATCCCTATAAACTTACTCCTACCTAGCAGCGTTAAGTGGACGCCGAGAGGGAGCGTTATCGACGAAGTCGCAACTAGACTTTTAAGATAGTGCAAAATCGTCTATATCTAGTAAATCTGGAAGAATAACGCCTACGCGAATAATAATATTAGAATATAAGTTAAAATAAGATATATAAAGTAAAGTAGGATATATATAACTTATAGTAAGCTAATTAGCCTTACCTTAAAGCCTAAGTTTATTTTACAATTCCTTAAGTAATTATCCTTAAATAGGTTTTATAAACTTATCTCTAACCTTAGCTAAAGTTTAGATCCGAGCGATCTTAATATATATATCTTAAATCTCCCGTCGTAGCTAATACTAAAAAAAAAAAAATATTAATATATCGTAGCCTAGTTAATAGCTTTAACGTATTTTCCGTTAGCAAGCGTCTTATTTATATATTATTATAAAAAAAACTTCGGAGGGTTCGAGGGAATAATACGAAGTTTATCGCCGAGGCGATAGAGGGCGATTAGTTCTTTCGCTATAGAAGTAAGGGCAAGCAGTTCTACTTTAGTAATACTTATCGTAATCGTCTCTTAGTTTCCTAATTATATTAAAATGCGGCACTAAAGAGACGTATAATATATCCGAAAGTACTCCTCCTCTTAGGTATCTCTGCGAATTAAGCACCACTAAAGTATTCCGCGTATAGTAATACGGATTTCAACTCGTTTCCGCAGAACGTAAGGTATAGGTCTCGGGTTTAGTAAAGGAAAAGCATATTCTAAAATCTAGCTTAAATATATATATCTAATAGATTCTATAAAATCTTACCGAATAATAATTACTACGTAACTAATAGAGTTAATAGGTAGTTAGTATAGTATTACTTACTAGGGAGTTATTTATCCCTCTTATAGAAAGAGTTTCTTAAGCGAAAACGCCTTAGAGAATTTCTTCTATATTTATATCTTAAACTTTATACTAAGTTTCTTAGTATACGCTTATTATAGGAGAAAAATTTATCGTATCGTCCTATCCCGTTATATATTAATCTAAGGAACTACGATAAACCTCCTAAATCTAAGACTATAAAATCTTTCTTAAGTTTATTAAGGAAGATTTTACCCCCTTATCTTAAGGTAGATATATTAGGCTAAGATTATCGATATAAAGGAAAAGAATTAGGGAATCCTTAGTCTAGATATAATTATCTTTTTAGGAGAAATAAAACTCTTACGAAGAAGGTAAGCCGAAAGAGTCTCGTATTAAAGAGGGGAGTATAACTTTGCTAGGTTACTTAAAACTATTAAGTAATTAATAAAACACTTATTCGTCTCGTCGTAGCGTGGAGTTTAGGAAGGCGTTAATAAAGTTAAACTAATATACTTTAAGGTCGTAAGATACTGCGAGACCTGTTAGCAGTTTATAAGACTTCGTCGGTAAGGTTAAGGTATAGAGAGGTAAGCTAGACTCTTCTTAAAGATCGCCTTAAATAACTATGCGAGCTTTATATTTCGTATTAAAGCTATTCTCGTCGAACTTATAGATAAATACCTATCTTTAGTAGCTTAATATCTAGTTATTCGTCGATAGTTAATAGGTATCGCGAGACCTAAGTTTCTCTAACTTATCCTATATCGCTTAATACTAGAAAAATTTTATCTAAATATTTATATACTTAGTTCGCGAACGCTCGAGGTCGTAGGATAGAGCCTTTATACGGCTATTAAAGAAGTTCCTTAGAAACCGTAAAAGTACTCGGAGGATATAAATATAGCGAAAAGGGTTTCTTTTTTTATACTCGGGTTAACTATTAGTAGAGTTAAGTATCTCTATACTAACTAGTTATTAAGTCTAGTAGTCCCTAGTCTAGATCTAGGAGCTTTTAGTAAAGTATTAGTTATCGCTAGTAAAAGATTATTATTAGCTAGTAGTAACTAATACTCTAGTTATTCTTTAGGTTCCTCCTCTAGTGCCTCGCTAATAGCTTATAAAGCTATAGTAGCGAACTATCGTAACCTAGTAGTTTAAAGTTATTCCTAGGTACTAGGTTAATAGTAAGCGTCTCGTAGTATTATAGTAATATCTATATTAAGCTTAGTATATAGGTTCTAGTCGAGGAGTTTAATCGTTAAGAGCCGATTTTCTACTTTAGCAGAGGATAGTTATTAGCTCCCGTTATTATAGTAGAATATTATTTTAATAAAAATAATATAAATATTAATAAGAACGCGTTTCGTTAAAGAGATAGAACTTAAATAAGAAATTAAGTAGAGGAAATATATCCGGTAATATAACCGAGATATAGTCTTTAGTTAGGAGAATCCTCTTACTTACGCAAGACTTTCCTCGTAACTAGGTATACTCGATAGTTAAAGGCTCGAAAATAACTAAGATCGGCTAAGAAAACGGAGATTAAAGAGAACTCTACGTTATATAATCCTAGCTAACCTCGAAGATGCCCGAATAGAGTTCTCTATTTATAACATACTAATATAGTGCTATTAAGTAAGTAAAAAGCGGCTTAAACAATTAATAGCTAGTATTTAGAAGAAAACCGATACTAAACTTATACGAATCGTGCTCTCCACTTTAATACCCCGAGAATATTTAGCGACACTATTCTAGTATATATAATATCGAGAGGAGAGGCGGAGAACGATAACTAGCTATTCTCGCAGGTAAGGGACGGGTAAGCTTCTATTATCCGTCTTAGCTTTAAACGTAATAAGCTAATACTATAGCTTCGTCTAGTTCTAGAATTCGTCCTAAATATATATTAGATCGGTTTTAATACGATTACCGATCATATACTCGTGCCTAGTATCGTAGCAGGTTAATAATATAAGATAGGAACTAGCGTTATAGCCTCGCTATAGTAAAGGACGTTAAAAATAACGATAGCAAACCGGCGTTAAGGAAGCGAAATCTCTTAACGAACACGTGACCGTTCTATTCGGTTTTCCGTCATTATATAAATTTCACATCGTAGTATCGGAACGTTCTTTAGCTTAATTCCCGTAGCTATTTAAGTAATGCTCCTTAGATAAGTTAAAGAAATTATAAGATAGTCGATTAACTTTCTACGTTCTTTGCCTTTAACGATACCTTACGCTAGCCTAGCCGATACCTACCTCGGCGTATTATTATACGTGATCCTACTTTTTAACTAATATAAGGTTAAGATCTCTAACCTTAGCTAGTTAAGGTATATAGTAATTTTCTATAGGAAAAGAGACAAGGATTTAATTTCTAATATAACGATAGAAGGTAGAGAGAGCGTTTTAGGAAGAGCAATTTAATTAAGGCCCGAAACTTTAGAATAATCCCTTATATATATATACACATTATAGAACCTTATATAGTTCTTTCCCACTTCCTTAACTAGGGATACCTGCTTATTACTAGTCTATTTTCAGCATATATAGTAAACCTCCCTCCTTATATTAATAATATAAAACCCTATTTAAATTTTTTAGTATTTTTATACTTTATCGTATAATATCGTATAACTCTATATATTTAGCGTATTATATTTTTATAATCTTATTAATATACGCTATAACCCACACCTACGTAGATAAAAAAAAACTATATATAAGCTACCCCTCTATCCTTTTACCCTTTCACCCTTTTACCCTAATATACACACCTTAGCGGCAGCTATCTATTTCTACCCGCCATAACTTAAATTACTTACGTTATTACTTATTTCTAACTACACTACCCTTATCTTATTATAATACCTCTCGATATACCTGCTAGTCGTCTACCTTCTCCCCTCTCCGCACTACCTACCGACTTAATCGACCTCACTCCTTAGAGCGAGTCGCCATCTCCGGTAAACGTGATCGACTTAATAAGTACCGATTCTCTCTCGTAACCTCCGTCTACCCCGGCGAAGCGACGCAAAAATTATATTATATAATAGGCTATCTCCTCCGCTATTATTACGGCTATTAATAACGCTATATTATCCTTTACTTAAGGAAGCGGACGCGTCTATGCCGGTCTTCTTGCCTCCGCTATTAAAGATATATTATCCCGCTTTAGTTACCTTTATTCTAGCTATTAGCGTTATCTATTATAATAATGCTAAATAGACCCTACCTCCCCTACCCTCCTACGTCCGGTATTATTACATCTTTTCCTAGTATTTTATAATATCTAGAATTAATAGATTAAGGATATAGTTATAAATCTATATAGTAAGTATTATCTAAGATATATACTTCGGCCTAAAATTTATAATTATTTTCGATAAACCTCTGCTAGTATATATAGGCTTATATATAAATATATCTAAACTATCTTTATCGAACTAAATATATATACCTTATTTAGTAGGAGCTATTCTTATCCTAATATAAGGCCCTCCGTAAGATTATCTACGATCTATGCCCTAGTCCTAACTATTCCGATATACGGCGTTTTGTCCTTTATACCCGGGATATAAACCGTAAATTCCGCCTAACCTTCTATCCCCTAATTATTAAAACCTTTAACGTTAGTCGACTTCCTTATATCTTTCTCTAAGTATAAGATAAAGTCTAGCTAGTCCCTTAATATAAAGTATTCGTAACTAGTGTTATTAATATAATACTCTCGTATTCTTATATAGCCTTCTTTGCCGACGATATCGAATATTGCGCTACATGCTATTATTAGTATTATAGGCTATAGTGGTTTTTTAAATCTTTTAGCCTATATAGTAGGAATACCGATACCGGTTCCTATAACTTATCGTAAGTCTTCACGTTAACTATTTAAACTTCCGCCCTCGTTATCTTCTATACGCTTTTCATCTTACGTTATTATCCTTATCTTAAATATTAGCAGCTAGTAACCACTCGTAAATTTATCCTTATCCTTCTAGTTTACGAACCTTTCTTTCCCCTATACCCTAATACTTAATATATCTAGTATACGTTTTTAGTTATAACGTCCTCGATCTAATTATATATATAACGTTAGTTATATACGCTATTACTTATAAAATATTAGCACTACTCCTATAATATACGATAACTTACTTATTATCTTCGCTCTATAAGATATACGCCGATATATTCTTTCGTTTATCACTTCGTTACTAGAACTATTTAATAGAGATATAGAACTTATATAAGATATACCCCTATATATAGTTTTATAAATTTAAAGGGTCCTCTCTCTTAACTATATCTTATCTTACTAGAAATCAGGTTACTACCTATATATTATATTACTTACCTCGTTCCTCTAATTTTATACGTAATCTAATACGAAACTCTATTATAGATAAAATAATTTATTATCACTTCTAATTCCTAACCCCGATTCGTATTATATTCTACCGTTACTACTTTATCTATTATTTTATTTTTCCCGCTTAGGTTAACTATTCTATATAAACATATTCAGGCTCTTTAAGAATAAATCTACGTTATTCAACATATCTTACTTTTATTATTTCACTTTAAAGTCGTTCCCTTATCGACAAATTAATATTATATATATAAACTTAGTACACTACGCTACTTATATATTGCCTACGCGTATCGTGCCTATCCTTCCCTCTTTAATCCCTATACTAATCTTCCTCTGCGTTTAACTATATATCTATTAAAATATATATACTACTTTTATATATATAATTTATTTCTATTTATTTAAGTTCTCTTTATTAATCCCGAAATACTTTCGCGGCATTAATAAATACCCGCTTAACCTTATATAATAATTCTTCACGTAATAGTTAAAATAGCCTTAGGTAAGTCGCCGGTAACTTTTATATATACGTATCGTACGGGTCTATACGTGTCGTGCCGGTCGCTTATATAGAATAAACTATTTTATCTAGAACTAATCTGCTATTAAGTAAGTAGGTTAGTTACTATCCTACTCGCACTACCGGTTAGTAAGAATAATATCGGCCTTTATATCTTATAACTTATAACTATTCTATTTTATAATTTTACGGATATATCTTTAACGTAGTTAGTTCGTCACTCTCCTACTTATTATATATATATATCTCTCGGTATCTATACTCGTATATATATATATATAGGTCGTCCCGTCTAATAAGCTATTTCGTGGATTTAACGGAGCTATCTCTAGGGAAGTCGATTCGTTACTATCCTTTCGGCCTTACCGGTCTCTTAGTATCGTATTTACGGGTCGTTTATATCTAATTAATCATGACTATAAGCTATTTTATAATTTAACGGATCTATCTTTAACGAAGTCGGTTCGTCACCGTCCTCTTATCGTACTATCGTACATAGTAGGGGCAGATTTACGTCTAGACTATAGGTCCAGGACCAGAAAATCAGTTTTTATAACACAACATACAAATTATCTTATCGACTAAGTATATTTTGTTACCTCTTCTTATCTCCTATATTATATATAACAACCTACGTGACTGCCCTCCTTGTCCCCTAAGGGACAAACCCGTTAACTGCTCTTCTTATCCCCTAAGGGACAAACCTGTTAACTGCTCTTCTTGTCCCCTAGGGGATAAACCCGTTAACTGCTCTTCTTATCCCCTAGGGGATAAACCCGTTAACTACTCTTCTTGTCCCCTAAGGGACAAACTTGTTAACTGCTCTTCTTGTCCCCTAGGGGACAAACCCGTTAACTGCTCTTCTTATCCCCTAAGGGACAAACTTGTTAACTGCTCTTCTTGTCCCCTAGGGGATAAACTTGTTAACTGCTCTTCTTATCCCCTAGGGGATAAACCCGTTAACTGCTCTTTTTGTCCCCTAAGGGACAAACTTGTTAACTGCTCTTCTTATCCCCTAGGGGACAAACTTGTTAACTGCTCTTCTTGTCCCTTAGTCTTGTCCCCTAAGGGACAAACCCGTTAACTGCTCTTCTTATCCCTTAAGGGACAAACCCGTTAACTGCTCTTCTTGTCCCTTAGTCTTGTCCCCTAAGGGACAAACCCGTTAACTGCTCTTCTTATCCCCTAGGGGACAAACTTATTAACTGCTCTTCTTGTCCCCTAAGGGATAAACCTGTTAACTGCTCTTCTTGTCCCCTAGGGGATAAACCCGTTAACTGCTCTTCTTATCCCCTAAGGGATAAACCCGTTAACTGCTCTTCTTATCCCCTAAGGGACAAACTTGTTAACTGCTCTTCTTGTCCCCTAAGGGATAAACCCGTTAACTGCTCTTCTTATCCCCTAGGGGACAAACCTGTTAACTACTCTTCTTGTCCCCTAAGGGATAAACTTGTTAACTGCTCTTCTTATCCCCTAAGGGATAAACCCGTTAACTGCTCTTCTTATCCCCTAAGGGACAAACCCGTTAACTGCTCTTCTTATCCCCTAAGGGATAAACTTATTAACTGCTCTTCTTATCCCCTAAGGGACAAACTTATTGACTGCTCTTCTTGTCCCCTAGGGGACAAACCTGTTAACTGCTCTTCTTATCCCCTAAGGGACAAACCCGTTAACTGCTCTTCTTATCCCCTAAGGGACAAACTTATTAACTGCTCTTCTTATCCCCTAAGGGACAAACTTGTTAACTGCTCTTCTTGTCCCCTAGGGGACAAACCCGTTAACTGCTCTTCTTATCCCCTAAGGGACAAACTTATTAACTGCTCTTCTTGTTCCCTTAGGCTCTTCTTATCCCCTAGGGGACAAACCCGTTAACTGCTCTTCTTATTCCCTTAGGCTCTTCTTATCCCCTAGGGGACAAACCCGTTAACTGCTCTTCTTATCCCCTAAGGGACAAACCCGTTAACTGCTCTTCTTGTCCCCTAAGGGACAAACCTGTTAACTGCTCTTCTTGTCCCCTAAGGGACAAACTTATTAACTGCTCTTCTTATCCCCTAAGGGACAAACTTGTTAACTGCTCTTCTTATCCCCTAGGGGATAAACCCGTTAACTGCTCTTCTTATCCCCTAAGGGATAAACCCGTTAACTGCTCTTCTTATCCCCTAGGGGACAAACCCGTTAACTGCTCTTCTTGTCCCCTAAGGGACAAACTTGTTGACTGCTCTTCTTATCCCCTAGGGGATAAACTTGTTAACTGCTCTTCTTATCCCCTAGGGGACAAACCCGTTAACTGCTCTTCTTATCCCCTAAGGGACAAACTTGTTAACTGCTCTTCTTATCCCCTAGGGGATAAACTTGTTAACTGCTCTTCTTATCCCTTAGTCTTGTCCCCTAAGGGACAAACCCGTTAACTACTCTTCTTATCCCCTAAGGGATAAACCCGTTAACTGCTCTTCTTATCCCTTAGTCTTATCCCCTAAGGGACAAACCCGTTAACTGTTCTTCTTATCCCCTAAGGGACAAACCCGTTAACTGCTCTTCTTATCCCCTAAGGGACAAACTTATTAACTGCTCTTCTTATCCCCTAAGGGACAAACCCGTTAACTGCTCTTCTTATCCCCTAAGGGACAAACTTGTTAACTGCTCTTCTTATCCCTTAAGGGATAAACCCGTTAACTGCTCTTCTTATCCCCTAAGGGATAAACTTGTTAACTGCTCTTCTTATCCCCTAAGGGATAAACTTGTTAACTGCTCTTCTTATCCCTTAGGGGATAAACCCGTTAACTGCTCTTCTTATCCCCTAAGGGACAAACCCGTTAACTGCTCTTCTTATCCCCTAAGGGACAAACTTGTTAACTGCTCTTCTTGTCCCCTAAGGGACAAACTTATTAACTGCTCTTCTTGTCCCCTAGGGGACAAACCCGTTGACTGCTCTTCTTATCCCCTAAGGGACAAACTTGTTAACTACTCTTCTTATTCCCTTAGGCTCTTCTTATCCCCTAGGGGACAAACCCGTTAACTACTCTTCTTGTTCCCTTAGGCTCTTCTTATCCCTTAGGGGATAAACCTGTTAACTGCTCTTCTTATCCCCTAAGGGACAAACCCGTTAACTGCTCTTCTTATCCCCTAAGGGACAAACCTGTTAACTGCTCTTCTTATCCCCTAGGGGACAAACCCGTTAACTGCTCTTCTTATCCCCTAAGGGACAAACCCGTTAACTGCTCTTCTTATCCCCTAAGGGATAAACTTGTTAACTGCTCTTCTTATTCCCTTAGGCTCTCCTTATCCCCTAAGGGACAAACTTGTTAACTGCTCTTCTTATCCCTTAGGGGATAAACCTGTTAACTGCTCTTCTTATCCCCTAAGGGATAAACTTGTTAACTGCTCTTCTTATTCCCTTAAGCTCTTCTTATCCCCTAGGGGACAAACCCGTTAACTGCTCTTCTTATTCCCTTAGGCTCTTCTTATCCCCTAGGGGACAAACCCGTTAACTGCTCTCCTTATCCCTTAGGGGATAAATACCTATTATCTCGGGTATATTGTCGTCGTCCTACACGGTATAGTTAATCTCCTTATCTTTTCGTACCTACGTCGACGAAATATAGGACTTAACTCCCGCTCCTCGGACTAAGATACGAATAAGACGCGTCTCTTTAGTCTGCCCGAAGCGCTATACGCGATAGTTAGCTTACTTCTCTCTAGTTATCTTCTACGAGACTAACCTATTAACTGCCTTTCTTATCCCCTAAGGGATAAACCTGTTAACTGCTTTTCTTATCCCCTAAGGGATAAACCCGTTAACTACTCTCCTTATCCCCTAAGGGATAAATACTTATCGTCTTAGGTATATCGTTATCGTCCTGCACGGTATAGTTAATCTCCTTATCTTTTCGCACTTATATCGACAAAATATAGGACTCGACTCCCGCTCCTCGGACTAAGATACGGACAAGACGCGTCTTTTTAGTCTGCCCGAAGCGCTATACGCGATAGTTAGCTTATTTCTCTCTAGTTATCTTCTATAAGACTAACCCGTTAACTGCCTTTCTTATCCCCTAAGGGATAAACCTATTAGCTACTCTTCTTATCCCCTAGGGGATAAACTTATTAACTGCTCTCCTTATCCCTTAGGGGATAAACTTATTAACTACTCTTCTTATCCCCTAAGGGATAAACCTGTTAACTGCTCTCCTTATCCCTTAGGGGATAAATACCTATTATCTTAGGTATATCGTTATCGTCCTATACGGCATAGTTAATCTCCTTATCCTTTCGTACTTACGTCGACGAAATATAGGACTTAACTCCCGCTCCTCGGACTAAGATACGGACAAAACGCGTCTCTTTAGTCTGCCTAAAGCGCTATACGCGATAGTTAGCTTACTTCTCTCTAGTTATCTTTTATAGGACTAACCCGTTAACTACTCTTCTTATCCCTTAGGGGATAAACTTATTAACTGCTCTCCTTATCCCTTAGGGGATAAATACCTATTATCTTAGGTATATCGTCGTTATCCTATATAGTATAGTTAATCTCCTTACTTTTTCGTACTTATATTAACGAAATATAGGACTTAACTCCCGCTCCTTAAACTAAGATATAGATAAGACGTGTCTCTTTAATCTGCCCGAAGCGCTATACGCGATAGTTAGCTTACTTCTCTCTAGTTATCTTTTACGGGACTAACCCGTTAACTGCTCTTCTTATCCCCTAGGGGATAAACTTATTAACTGCTCTCCTTATCCCCTAGGGGATAAATACCTATCATCTCGGGTATATCGTTATCGTCCTATACGGTATAGTTAATCTCCTTATCCTTTCGCACCTACGTCGACGAAATATAAGACTCGACTCCCGCTCCTCGGACTAAGATACGGATAAGACGCGTCTTTTTAGTCTCCCCGAAGCGCTATACGTAATAGTTAGCTTACTTCTCTCTAGTTATCTTCTATAGGACTAACCCGTTAACTGCCTTTCTTATCCCTTAAGGGATAAACTTATTAATTACTCTTCTTATCCCTTAGGGGATAAACTTATTAACTCCTTTTCTTATCCTCTAAGGGATAAACTTATTAACTGCTCTTTTTATCCCCTAAGGGATAAACTTATTAACTACTCTTTTTATCCCCTAAGGGATAAACCCGTTAACTACTCTCCTTATCCTTTAGGCGATAAATACCTATTATCTCGGGTATATCGTCGTTATCTTATATAATATAGTTAATCTCCTTATCTTTTCGCACCTATGTTAACGAAATATAAAACTTAACTTCCGCTCCTCGGACTAAGATACGGATAAAACGCGTCTCTTTAGTCTGCCCGAAGCGCTATACGCGATAGTTAGCTTACTTCTCTCTAGTTATCTTCTACGGAACTAACCCGTTAACTACCTTTCTTATCCCTTAAGGGATAAACCTATTAACTACTCTTCTTATCCCCTAGAGGATAAACTTATTAACTACTCTTCTTATCCCTTAGGGGATAAACTTATTAACTGCTCTTCTTATCCCTTAGGGGATAAACTTATTAACTACTCTTCTTATCCCCTAAGGGATAAACCTGTTAACTGCTCTCCTTATCCCCTAGGGGATAAATACCTATTATCTCGGGTATATTATCGTTATCCTGCACGGCATAGTTAATCTCCTTATCCTTTCGCACCTACGTTAATAAAATATAGGACTCGACTTCCGCTTCTCGGACTAAGATACGGATAAGATACGTCTCTTTCGTCTACCCGAAGCGCTATACGCTGCCCTTCTTATCCCTAAAGGATAAACCCGTTAACTCCTTTTCTTATCCCCTAAGGGATAAATACTTATCGTCTCCGGTATATAGTTATCGTCCTATACGGTATAGTTAATCTCCTTATCCTTTCGTACTTACGTTAACGAAATATAAGACTTAACTTCCGCTCCTTAGACTAAGATATGGATAAGACGTATCTCTTTAGTCTGCCTAAAGCGCTATACGCTTCTCTTTCGTCTATCCGAAATGCTATACGCGTCTCTTTCGTCTATCCGAAACGCTGCACGCGTCTCTTTCGTTTGCCCGAAATACTATACGCGTCTTTTTCGTCTTTCCGAAACGCTATACGCGTCTCTTTCCTCTGCCCGAAACGCTATACGCTATAGCTACGATATTTCGCTTACTTCTCCTTCGTTATTTTCCACTACGGGTCTATAATAATAATACGATTCGCTAACGTAAGGTTTAAACCTTCTCCGCCGGTTCTTATCGTAGAGACCTACTATAGGAGGCATAATAAGTATAGTAATAGATAATATATTCTTTAGAGATAGCCTTATATAAGTAAGTAGGTAAGCTAGGATATATATTTTATATATACGTTATATGTTTATAGTTACGTGGCCTACGGCTATACTTACAATTTGCTAACTAATTAGCTACTAGGGATATCTAAATATCTCTTTCTTTTACGTACGTACGCACTAGTTCCTCCTTAGTTTCGTCTTTAGTAAAGTCGCTAATCGCCTCGTTCGTCTAAGTTTATATTATTACGCGTAAATAATAGTAGAAAAATACGTTCGCCTTCTATAATATATATCCTAGCACCTAAGGGATCGAGTTAATAAATTCGGCAAATATTACTTATAAGATATTCGCCTTTAATAAGCGAGCTAATCGCTCGGCTATTTACGGCATAACCTTAGGATAACCCCGGTAGAAGTTATAACCCCGCTCGATCCTTTCCTCGGCTAGAGTCGTGCTCGCCCGAGCTCCGGTTAAGCAAGATAGGGGAAATATATATATAAGTAAGTTTATTATAAAAGGACTCGGCACCCGTCTTAGGGCCGTCTATAGGTAGCGACTATAAGCTACCTCTTACTAAGGTTATAATCTTAAACGGATTCTAACGGAATCGGAATATTATATCGAATAAAAAATAAACCGAGTAATTAATTTATATATCTAAGAGTTAGAACGTAGGTAAGTATATTATATATATATTTATATAAACTATAAATATAAAAAGCTTAACCTCCGACCCTTAGGCTCGGAAGCCTTCCTTATATATATAATATATATATATATATAAAAATAGCGGTCCTTAGAGAAAGGCTCTTAAGAATAAAGATACTAGCTTCTAAGCTAGCGATATGCTAAGTAGGAGTATTCTATCGTTACTAGGGAATCTAAACGAATATATATATCTTCGTATTAGAGTTTTCCTTCTGCGTTTAATAACCCCCTTAATTATATCCTACTTACTTATAGTTATGTAAATTAGAGTTAGTTCTTCCTTTCTAATACTACCCTCGTAGCTACGGGGCTAGGGACTAACTAAAACGGTAATAG
Source organism: Ophiocordyceps camponoti-saundersi (nom. inval.) (assembly GCA_003339415.1). Lineage (NCBI taxonomy): Eukaryota > Fungi > Ascomycota > Sordariomycetes > Hypocreales > Ophiocordycipitaceae > Ophiocordyceps > Ophiocordyceps camponoti-saundersi. The sequence goes on from PDHQ01000517.1 coordinate 14,074, forward strand.
AGTATTCTTATAAAAGTAACTTATTATAAGGTTAATAGCAGTACTAATAAAGGTATTAAAATTCCTAATACTTATAACTATAATAATAATTCTGCTAGGTCTATTTTATAAGGCTATGCCCTAAGAAGTAGGGTCGGTAGCGCTAACTAACTAAGAGGGAGGTCTATAGGGTAGGCCCCCATAACATAACTTAAGATCTTCGCTATAGTATTTGCTAATATACGTACCGTAACTACCTAGAACTTAGACAATATCTACGTGTAATAGGAACTAAGGAAGTATAGTTATCCCCTGCTTAAAACCGGCGTAACTTCGGATAGATAACCTATAATAAATAAGCTCTCTAACGTAACGAATCGGGCCTGCAAGCTAGCCGACCTTATTAAGTGAGAGGTCTTCCCCTAAGCCTTGTAGTTTTTCCTCTCTAATAAATAGTCTATATATATATATATGCCTAGATACTTATATAGGCTACTAGTATAATATAGTATATCTTATATATACTGCTCGTAAGATTAACTATATATATTAGCCCGCTCTTCTTATACTTAGCAGTTTATTTCTCTTTTAGTCTAAGCCTCTAAGGTACTAACTACTAATCGATAAATTTCTCTCCGGGTATTCCTCGAGCTAGTTAAGTAAAAATTACAGTTATAGCGGCCGTTATTTTCGTGCTCGGCACTAGAGGAAATCTAGGATACTTGGCGCTTAGTACTAAAAAAGCTATTCCTATATCTTATATAGCGAAAGGCAGCCTCGATAAATATAGTAATATTCCTAATATAATAACTATAATTCTGCTAGGTTTATATAGCAAGGCTAGGGCCCTAGGAAGTAGGGCCGGCAGCGCTAACTAACTAAGAGGGAGGCCTATAGGGTAGGCCGTATAATACTAGATACTTCCGCGCTATAATAACGCCTTTGCTATCCTTCCCTATTTCCCCGAACAGCTTATCGGCAGTTGCCTTAAAGTAAATAGAATCTAGCGTTTTCACTATAGTCGTACTATCGACTACCTTACTATATTCTTTAACGCTACTAGTTATAGGCCCGAACTACTAGTTATTCTTGCCTTCGTTAATATATCTTCTTAAAAGTTCTGCTATAGTTCGATATAAGGTAGCCGATAAACTAAATATACGGGAACAGCTCTAAGGACGATTTATTAGTATATCTCGTTTCTCTTAGCGTAATTAGCTAACTAAATAACGAACCTAAAGCCGAGTTTGCTAACGATCTCTTAGTTAATGCCCGTTATATTTACTCCGCAGCAGGCAATATTCTTTCTTAGCTATTAGAAAGATATCGATTAGTTACTATTGTCCTCGGCTAAGAAGTATTTTACTTACTTAGACTTAATATTATTAAGGAATCTCACGATACCTCGCAGCCTCGTACTACCCCTATAGCCTCGTCTTAATATATATACGGCTTGCCCGAGTTATAAGGACCCTTTATACGAGATCCTTTTTATCTTATAACTCCCTACTCTACCTTTTATATTCCTTATTTATTACTTTATACGTTCGAATAGGTATTTAGTCTTTAGATATCTACCCTCTTCGTACGTCGCGTACGAGAGGGCATCGCGATAATAAGTACACTCCTTTTCAGGATCCCTCGATACTAGTATCGGATAGCCTATCTAATAGATATATCTTTAATCTCGTCGGTATAATCGCGCTTACTAGAGCGCTATCATTATAGAAGGTAACGAATAAGCATAATAATTTTATACCTGTGATAATAAAGAAGCTAACTTAGCTGCCGAGCTATAGGGATAAAGAAGAAGAGGCCTCCTAGTTTCGCGGGAGTAACGGGCACTCCTGCCCACACACACACATAGCCCTCGTAGAGAAGACTGTCTTAAGGAAGTATATAGGACTGTTCGGTCCGTATAGGCCTGCAGGGACCTGCCGGGTCGTACGGGCCGGTTAGGACTGCAGGGTCCAGAAAGGTCGTTTAATCTCACCTACCTAATTTAACAGATCTAATTAATTAGTATTCGCTTAGCTAGAGGGGGCTAAAGGACCTAGGAAGGGTCAGATTTATACTTATAAGAAGGGGTCGATTTCCCACCCTTAGCAAGAAGACCTAAGGCAGCCGTGAGCCCTTCTATATAAAGTTAGTCGCCGTAAGCGCATTCGGACCTAGCAAGGTAGGGCTACCTGCTATAGATTCCTTCCTCCCTTAGCCCCTTTAATTCTATATCTTTTAAATTTCTAGGAATTATACGGAATTACCCCTTTATCCCTTTTTCCCTTTTTCTTCTTCTTTTTCCTTTCTTCGGGAGTGTCCTTTTAACCCCGCTAAACTAGCTTAGTCACGTGAGTGCCTGCCAGGTTTATCCTTAACAGTAGGCTTCGTCTATAATTACTCTTTAGCCCGACCACTTCTGCAGTAAGAGAAATCCTAAATTATTCTATAGCTCCTTCTCGAAAGATCTATAGTTATACTAGGAAGCTTATTTATAAACTTATTACTCGGATAGCTCTAAAGTAACTCCTTAAATCTTATAATATTATTATAAGTTCTTATTATTAGATTCTATCTATAAAATATCTTTATAAAATACACTATAACCTAATTTTCTACTATAAGCTATTAGGCGTATAGTCTTACTTATTATAGCGTTTAACCTTATAGGAAATTTACTTAAGTAATACTTCTATATCTCTAAGATCTAGCTAAATACTACGCCGGCATTTAGTACTAATATTAAGGTTATAGAAACCTATTAACTGCTCCTCTTATAAACTATAGGATAAGCTAGGTAACTGCCCTTCTTCTCCCCTAAGATTAAACTCGCTAACTACTTTTCTTTCTCCTAGGCATAAACTCGTTCTCGTTTACTACTCTTCTTATCCCTAAAGGGACAAACTTATTCACTCTATTCTTATTCCCTAAGAGATAAACCCTTTTACTTATAAACCTGTTCACTCCTCTTCCTATCCCCTATCGGATAAACCTATTTACTTATAAACCTACCTACTCCTCTTCTTATTCCCTAAGCTATAAACCTATTTACTACTATTCTTATTCCCTAAGAGATAAACTCCCTAACTACTCTTATCCTCTCCGGGATAAACCCGTTTATTATACTCCTTATCCCCTAGGGGTTAGGTTAAAAGCGATACCTATATAAACCCCCCCCCCCCTAACTCTCTATCCTTATAGCGAAAGTAGAATTAGCCCTTAGCCTTTCGGGCCGTTTTATTATTAGCCTCCGCCTTAGCTTTCGTTTTAAGCCTTAACTTCGCTACTATAATCGCCTCCTTTTAGAAGGAATAAACCTCTCTATTTAAATTAGATCTTCTATTAACTAATAAAATATCTTAAGGTAAGTATCTTAGCGAGATCGGAGCTAACGAACTAGTTATTAGTATAGTACTTTGGCGGGGGAAGAAGGATACCCTAAGCAAGCGTAGTAGATACCTAAGGGGCGTAACTTCTTACGTAACTAAAGTTTTTAACTAATATAAGGGGGGATCTCTAGCTATAGGGGGAAGAGCCGTATAGTAATTCTTTATAAGGAAAATAATAAGGAGTCGGTTCTCTATATAAAGATAAGAGAAAGAAGTAATATAAAGGTAAAAACTATTTAATTAGATACTAAAGACTTCGAAAAGGGTATTTAAATTAGCAATTTATAGTATAAAAGTGTAAAGTTTAAAATAAAGTTATAATTCCGTTTAGTAGAGTTTTTGCTATAAGTCCTCTCTAAGACTTAACTTACGATATACGACTTTTATTATAGCTCTAAAGATAAGGTTAAGGGCTAATTACTTGCTTAATTCGTCCTCTTTCGAGGGAAACTAATCTATACTATATACCTAGTAATAGCCCCTATCTTAGCTTAACCACCCTCGTATATTAACCCTCGGCAG
>PDHQ01000518.1:0-17921 GCA_003339415.1 Ophiocordyceps camponoti-saundersi (nom. inval.)
ATTATTATATTATTATATTATTATATTATTATATTATTATATTATTATATTATTATATTATTATATTATTATATTATTATATTATTATATTATTATATTATTATATTATTATATTATTATATTATTAATCTTTTTTTTTTAATTTTTATTATTTTTAAAAGTATATTTCCTATATAAAAACCTTTTTATATAACTTACCTTTTTCTTCCTTTTATTTAAAATATAAAATAATTATATTTTTAAAAAAAATTATAAGAATCACAAACTTATAATTTAAATTACCTTTAAAAAATCACTTATAAGTGATTTTTTTATAGTAGTGATTTAAATTATAAGAAATTACTTACTAAGTAAAAATCCGTGATTTAAATCACGAAAAATCATATCACTTATAAGTGATTTTTTAACCCCGTGATTTTTTTCGAACCCTGATTATAAGGGTTCGACCCTAATACTGTTTATAATAAGGTAACTCTATTATTTAGAACGAGTGTAAAAAGCTATAGAAAAGGAGTCGTGACGCCTAATAGGGGTAGGCTGTCCGCGCGCGCGCCGCGCGCGGAAATGACTAATCAGCCCTCACATAACCTAGTTATTCGGGCGTAGCCCGAATCCCTCACAATTATATATATATAAATAAGAGAAGTAAAAAGTAATTTAAATTAATAATAATTAAAGATAGATATTTTTCTTACTTTATATAAGGAAGAGTAGCTATATAGCTAGATAATATTTTACCCCTATACCCCTTTTTTCTTTCCTAGAATACCTCTTATCCCTTAAGTTATATAAAGTATAACTTAGGTGCTAATATATATTCTATTAAGGATTTCCCTATATCTAAGTTATCCTCTATATATATATTATATAGTAAATATAAAGGGGTATAAAGAGATAATACTAATATTAATAGCTTTTTTATTTTTATAATATTTTTCTTAAAAATACCCCTTAATCTAAGTATCTATTAAAATAAAAAGTAATTTATAATAATATTATAAGAAAAGTATATTATAATCACTATAATAAAGAAAAAAATTATAATATAATTATTATTAACTTTTAAGCTAAAAGGTTTAAATTTTTTTTAACTATATATTAAGTTATAAAAAAATAAGCTTTAATAAAATAACGCTAATAAGGAAGCTAAGTTTAATTAAAAAAATAAAAAATATATAGCTTACTTAATACCTTACTTATATAAACTAAACTATTAAGGATTAGAAAAAGGTAATTTAGTTTAATAAAACTTTTATTATTTTATTATATTATTAAGAAAGCTATTATATATAGTAAAAGCTAATAAAAAGTTTATTCGAAATTATATTTATAAGTAATAAAAAGTATTATTTAAATTTATATTTAAAAACTATTCTTCTTATAATTTAAAAAGCTTTTTTTATTACTAAGCTTTAAAAACTATTATATAAAAAAAAGCTAAAATAAATAATATAAAGATAAATAAAAATCTTCAGCTTATTTTTTTAAAAAAAAATCAGAAATTAGTAATAATATTTAATATTTTAATTTTTATTATTAAATATTTAGAAAAAAACCTTAATAGCAGTAAAACTAAAAAGTAAGAGAATTATTTTATAGCTTTTATAATAGGAAAAGTATTAAGTAATATCGCTATTAATAAAAGATTTTATTATTAAAGCCTTTTCTTTTTATAAAAAAGCTTAAAATTATTATATTTAAGGTTTTAATTTAAAAAGATATAATATTAACATATAGGTATATTTTCTAATAATAACTATACTAGCTTTATAATATTTATTACTTTTTTTAATATAAAAATTTGCTAAATTTAAACGCTATTAAGCCTTATTAAGCTTAGATAAAAGAGCTAATAATAAAGAAAAGCGTATTAAAAATTAAATTTAAAGCTATTATATTATAAAAGAAAATTTAAGCTAATTTACTAAAAAAGAAAATTTAAGCTTATATTAAGTATATTCTTTATTATATCTAATAGATAATTAAGCTTAAAAGCGGTAATAAGTATTATAAAGGGAGGTATTATATAATATAAGGGATTCAGGCTGCGCCCGAATAGCTAAGTTATATAAGGGGTGCTTAGTTAAGTCTGCGCGTATAATAAGCGCGGTATATATATAAGTATATACGATTAGTTAGCGCCGCGCGCGGGATAGGCGCGGGCTATATATAAACTATAACCCTAAGTATATATACCGCATATACCTTAGAACCTCTTAAATTATTCTATATTAATAAAGTTAGCTTTTTATAAATATTAAAAAATATAAGACTTTTATAATAAAATAACTTTAATTATAAATAACCTTAATATTTAATAAGCTATTATTACTTAGCTTTTAAAATAGTAAGCTATTATCGCGGAGCTTTAAAGCCTTATACGCTAATAGTATTAATCTATATAGCTTCTTAAGTAATAATAATTATAACCCCGCTATAAGCTATTACCTTTTAAATTACTATTTAATAGCGATAAGGACTTTTTTCTAATATAGCGCTTCTTTATATCTTATAAGCTATAAGTAGACTAAGCTTTTATTAGTACCGCTTATAACTAATAAATATTTATATATTAATATTTATCTTTTATAATTTAAGCTAAAGTAGCTTTATTTTTTAAGTAAGGTGCTAAGTATAAATATAACTTTAATTATTTCTTAAGTTACTTTAATATTATATTTATTAACTTATATTAGCGCTAGATAGCTATAATAAAGCTTAAATATTTTATATAAGGCGCTTCTAAGTCCTTTTCTAATTTCCTTATCTATTTTAAAGCTAAGCTTACTTTAGTAAATAATACTAAATAAGCTAATAAGATTAAAGTTATATATTTTTATTATACCTTTACGCTAGCCTTTTACTAATACTATATAAAGCGTAATATTCCCCTAACTAAGTATATTATCGCTATTACTAAAATCCGCGCTATTACCGTAAATATTAAGTTTTTCTACCTTAAAAATAAAAGCTAAACGCCTTTACTTTCTATTTTTAAGCTAACCTAAAATACCTTAATAATTAATATATATTAGACTAATACTTAGCCGCGCTCTAATAAATATAGTAGCCCTCCCTTTTAAGGCTAGAATAGCTATAATAGTAGGACCTATTATTAGGTAACTAAGGCTAATAGCGATAAGATTACGAAGTAGCGCGCTAAGGGCTATTACTTTTATTACGGCGGTATTAGCTATTTCTTATATAAGTATAAGCTTAATCCTCCCTTACCGGCCTTTTTAGTCCGCTTCGTAAATATCGTAAAAAAAGAGAAAAACCCCGCCTTAAATTAGGGAAATAAATCCCCCTTATACTAAGTCTCCTATAAGGGGAGGACTCTTATAATAATATTACTTATAAAATATTAAATAACTATTTTATAAATATTAGTTAAAATATAAACTTACTTTTTTTCTTTTTTTTTATATTTATAAATTTTATTTTTTTTATTATTATATAAGCGGATAATAGCTATAATTACTACGCTATTATAAGCGAATTTTTTATATAGCGCTACTAGCTTAAGCGAATTCCCCTCTTTTACCCGTAAGTAATTTATATTATTATATAAATATATTACTAATAATATATATACTTTAAGCTATACTTATCTATCCGCTACCTTATTTACTTTATAGCTAATATTAATAGCTAATAGTTACTTATAATAGCATATATAATCCTAAACTTTACTTAAAACTTAATCCTTAGCTTATTTTAAATAACGCGTAATAATATCTCGCTATATTCTAATAAGCGGGAAATTATAGTTTATTTTATTAGTAGATTAGTTATCTTATATTCTAAATCTTAGCGAGTTATTTACTTTATTATAGCCGTTCTTAGCTTTATTTTCGTAGCCCTTATCCGCTACGAATCCTAGTAATATATTAGTTACTAATTCCTTACTATTAGCTTATAAGATATCTTTTATATCTTACGTATTATAACCTTTACCTTAACTACGGGCCTCTCCTTACTTTTTAAAATATTAGATTTTACTAACTTATTCGATAAAAAGAAAGCTAATATCTTACCCCCTTATTATAGTAATTATAATTACTATATCTAATTTTACTAGGAACTTAATAGTTCCTTACCCCTTTTACCTTAAGGCCCGCTTTATAGTATACTTTATAAGTATCTCCTTAAAGTTTAGAAATAAATTACTAACTTAATAGATAAAAGATAAATCTACGCTAGCTTATTATCCGTAGCTACTCCTATCTTACTTATAAAGAAGCTAAGAGGCGGGTAGCGCTTTTATATTAATTATTACGCTTTAAATAAAATAATAAAGTAAAATTATTATCCCCTCCCGCTTATTAAGGAGATATTTTATAGCTTTTTAAGTACTTATTAGTTTATAAAACTTAATATTTATACCGCTTTTTATAAGCTTTATATTACTAAGGGCGAGGAATATTTTATAGCTTTTTATACTTAGTTTAGTTTATTCGAATACTTTATTTACTTTTTTAGCTTTATAAGAGCGCCCGCTATATTTTAATATTATATTAATATTACTTTTAGTAACTCCTTAAGGGACTTTATTACGATATATTTAGATAATATTTTTATTTATTTAGAAAGTTCTTATTTTAATTATTAGTATAAGGTATATATTATATTTTTATATTTTTATTAAGCTAAGCTTTTCCTTAATCTTAATAAGTATAATTTTACTATTTATAAGGTTAAGTATTTAGGGTTTATTATCTATACTAGTAAAAAAGTGCGGCCGGACCTTATTAAAGTTTTTATAATTTTAGAATAAGAGGCGCTAACTTATATTTAAAGTATACGTAGTTTTTTTAAATTTGCTAACTTTTATTATAATTTTATATTTTATTTTTTAGACCTTACGGCCTTCTTAGTTAAGCTTACGAAACGTAGCGCGCTTTTCTATTAAATTAATAAATATTAGCTTACTTTTAATACGCTTAAGTTCGCGTTTATCTTTACCTTTATTTTTACCTAATAAAATCTAAATTATAATATTATTATTAAAGCTAACTATTCTAATAAGGCTATTAGCGGGTATTTTTCCTAATTTAGCTTAAATTATATTTTTTAGCTTATTATATATTATTTTAAGAAACTTTTACTTATAAAACGAAACTATATAATTTATAATAAAAAGCTTTTTATTATTATTTTTTATTTTAAAATATAATTTACTAAATTATATAAAATTATACGGCTATTTTTTATTTTTATAAATTATAAAGCTTTAAAGTATTTTACTACGCTTAAGGCTATAATAAAATATTAAGCGCGTTAAGCTAAGATATTTACTTTTTTTAATTTTTACTTTTAGTACTATCTTAGCGCGTAAGCGTTACGGCCTAATACGCTCTCTTAGTAAGAATAGGATTATTATAAGATAAAGGAGCGCTTTAGTTAGATTATATAGCTTATATCTATCTACTCTTTTAAGTTATAGTTAGTTTAATTTAGCCTAGCTTTATTTTAGTTCCTTATAGCTATACTTTTTACTTAAGATACCCCGGCCCCTTTTTATAATAAGACCTTATAGGACTTTTAATTAAAAGCTCTCCGTGCTAATTCCCTTTATTATATACGCTACTAAGCGGTTTAGTTAAGCGCTTAGAAGTTTCCGCTAAAAGTAAGTACTTATAAGTAAGTTACGGATTATTTTATTTTTACTTATAAATAGCTATAATTCTAAGGCTATTTTTAAGTTCCTAAATAGGAACCCTTAACTATTATACTTATCTAATAAACTTATAATTCCCTTATAGCGAGATACCTTAATAAGAATATTATTTTTATATTTTTTTAATATAAGTTTTATTAAAATAGTATATTTATAAATATAGTATATTTTATTTATAATTATTATTATTATAGAGATTACTTTAATTATTAGCGTTATTAAGGGTTATTTTAGCTATTACTTTCTCCTAAATAGTTTTAAATAACCCTCTTCGTAAACTTTATAACTAAGCTACTCGCTACTTTAAAATCCTAGCTTTATTTCCTAATAATTATTATAAATCGCTTATTAAAATATATTTAGTTTAAAGCTATAATATTTATAAATATTAAGTAATATATTAAGCGCTTTATTTAATATTAGTAATAGTTTTATAGCTTCTTTTATAAGTTAATTTTTAATTATAGTTTTAATTAAATAAGCTATTTTTAATTTACTTTTTACTATCTTATTAAAGTTTATAAGCTATTTTCTATAGCGTATTACTTTTAAACTAATAAGGGTATAAAGTATATAAACTAAAAAATATAAGCTATTCTCTATTATATAATCTCCTTCTTATAATTTAACTAGCTATATTACTTACTTACTTACTAGCTTATTTTAAATAATTAAAATTTATTTATAATAGGTATTAATCTTAATTACTTATTTTATAGCTTTAATATTACTTTTCTTAACTAGCTAATAGAGGCGGCCGCTCCTATCTTTTCCCCGAAAAGCTAAGCTATAATATTTACTTATTTCCTTTATAATAATATTAAACTAATATAAGCTTTTATCGCCTAAGCTTAGTAATAATAATAAGATTTCTTAAATAAATCTTACTAACTTATAAAATAATTTTAAATTAATAATTTTATATAGCTTAACTTTACTTATATATAATTTAACTATTTATCTTAGAAGCTTAATTATCTTAAAAATAAATATAAAATAATAGCTATATTAATACCGCTTATTATTACTCTTAATATATTACTTAATATTTACCTTATTATTTATATTAACTTTATTAAGCGTACTATTAGTAACCTTTTACTATTTTAGTTATTTACTAACTCCTAGCTAGATTCCCTCTTTTATTTCTCTTATAATAACTTATCTCTTAATAAATATAAAGTTAAGAAAATCCTTATTACGAAGAATATTAAAAATTAGCGCTTATAAGGCGAGACGCTTTATTAACTTATTTTTATAAAATAGAAAAGTTATATTATTTTAACTTAGGAGCTACTTAATAGCTTTAAATATTATATAATATTAAACTATTTTAAGTTTATATAAAAAGATATATATTTTTATAATAGCTTAAAATAAACTTAATTATATATTTATTTAAGCGCTTTTTATAGCTAATTATCCCCTTTAAGTAACTTTCCCCTTTTATCTTATAAATATAATATTATTTTTTTATTTTTTATTTCTTTTTATTCTTTATTTATTTATTCTTTCTCTCTTTTTATATTAGCTTTAAGCTAATATTTACTTTTTCTATTTTCTTTTTATAATCTTTTATTATAATTAAGTAACTTAAGAGGCTATTATAATATTAGCTATAATTTAATATTAGTATTAACTTATAATAGATATATCCCTAAGCGGAGGAGAGTATATTATAAAGTTAAGGGAATATTTAATATAATATTAATAATAGGAGTTTTACCTATCTTACTCCTAAGCTACGCGCGCTATATATAAGCGCTAATATAAACTTACTTAGCTAATATATAATAAGGGGGGAGGATAAGTATTATATATAAGCGCTAAATAACTAAAAGCTAAATAATATATATAAGCTAATAAGAATAATATATAATAAGGTAATAAATAAGCTTAATATATTATATAAATTAGTTACTATTATAATTATTTAATAAAAAATATTATTCCTTTTTTTATTTTCTTATTTTTACGCGTTAATATTTATTTAGCAGTTTATAATTTAAGTAGCTTACTTATTTTACTATTACTTAAGAATTTATTATTATTATTCCTCTTACCGCTAAAAAAATATTTTATATTATAAAGTAAAAAAATTAAAGCTAGTAATAAGGGCGCCTTATTATTATTATTATTATTATTAATATTATATTATTACTAAAAATATACCGTAAGTTAAAATATATTAAGTAAGTATAGCGATTATATTATTAATAGCGGGGATAAGCGCGAAAAATTATTATTACTTAAGTATAAAAAGGGTATAAAAATTAATTACTAAGCGCGGTATAATATAAGTAGTAGCTAATATAGCTTATAAGTAGTTAATATAAGTAAGAAACTCCGGCGTAAGCCGGGCGCGCCGGCTAGGTACTCTATCGGCGCGGGGGCGAGCGGGTAAGGTAATAGCTTATCCTTCCCTAACTATTATCCGCAGGTCGCGGACGGCCCGCTATAGGCGTGCGTTTATAGCAAAGAGGTACCTTTCCTAGAGGCACCGTCTTTGCCGCTGCCCGCACGCCCCGTAGGCCGTCCCGCGACCGCGTTAGTAGTCGATATTGCGGCCGTTATAAAGGTCCTAGATGCAGGGAGTATATAAACATTCCACCTCTTATAGTATAGCGACGCCTTCATTATACCTCTCAAGTTATTCTATATTAATAGAGTCAGCTTCTTGCAGACGTTAAGGAGTGCAGGACCTTTACATATAGGTATTATTAGGCGATTAGGGAGGTAAGGATATAAAGGGGCTACGTAGCGTAGAAGTACCCCCCTGCTAATTTATATATAGATTTGCTTTTTTCCTATAAGGGTTATTTTTGCAGCCGCTCGAAGTTTTAACGGCTGCCTCTATATATACTACGGTATAGCTAGTCAGGGCTAATTTATATGCGTGAGCGAAGCCCGGGACCATCGTCACGTGCTATCCACCCTATCCCTTAATAAGCTTAACGCGCCTACTCATGCCGCTAAAAGTCCTCCGCGATCTTATCAGTTATTTATGCGTCCCCTTATCAGCCCTACTATTGATCGCCAGACGCGTCGTGACTTTTCGACCACACTGACGCCAAGCTCGGACGCGGTAGTCCCTGGGCCAATGAACCTATTTTCCTAAACATGTTGCATTGTTAATCTTCTCTGCCAAGTCAAGTTCACATCAGGTCTCTTCGGCATCATTAAGCGCCAAGCGGCGGTCCCGCCCAATTTTCGGCCTCTACCGTGCGTTTCGTACACTTCTCGAAGACCATCTCGCTTCGCAAAAACACAGCGCCTTCGCATTCATCGTCAGTGCCTCACTGCGAGACTTCAGTTTTATTGCCACTTCGGCGTGGAAGTCAAGGCGGCCATGGGTAAACTAATCCGCCTTGAGCTCTTCAGTAAGATCTTACCCACTGCTTTCGCCTATCGCTACAGCTCTGACGTCTTCATGCAGATTTCAAGTCGTATAAGGGGCATCATACCTTGCTGTTTGGGGACTCATACTTTACTTCCATCATTGGTCCCAATGGATCCGGCAAGTCAAACTCGTAAGTCAATTTCTGAAATCAAGAAACTTCCTCAAGTCAGTACCCTCTTGATGGATGGGAAGCAGCTGACATTGAATTTCAGAATGGACGCCATCTCTTTCGTTCTGGGCATCAAATCCTCTCATCTACGATCTGCTCACCTCAAGGATCTCGTCTATCGTGGTCGCGTTCTCAAAACCTCCAAAATAAATGACGACGGATCTGCTGAGCCTAATGGCAGCCCGAGCGTTGTCACAGATCTCGATGCGAGAGCTTCAAGGGGGGATCCCAAAACGGCATGGGTTATGGCGGTATATGAAGACGATGCCGGCGAAGAACAGAGGTGGAGACGGTCTATCACAAATCAAGGCGCCAGCGAGTATCGTATCAACGAACGCGTTGTCACAGCCCAGCAATATAACGAATCCCTCGAGTCTGAAAATATTCTGATCAAGGCCCGCAATTTCCTTGTTTTCCAAGGCGACGTCGAGGCAATTGCATCGCAGTCTCCTCAGGATCTCACACGCCTTATCGAGCAGATATCCGGAAGCCTGGAGTTTAAGGCAGAATATGAGAGGCTCCAGGTAGAGGCAGAGCACGCCTTCGAGAACCAGAACTTTCAACTCCACAGACGGCGGGGCATCAATTCAGAGATTAAACAATATCGCGAGCAAAAAAAAGAGGCCGATAACTTCCAGCGAAAAACGGAAGAAAAAGATGCTTCAGTTATCGCTCACTGTCTCTGGAAACTTTACCATTATCGGAAGGCCATGGATGACTCGAGCGCTGCGATCCAGGTCCGCCAGGAAGACCTGAAGGAGCAGCGACGCAACGTGGAGACATTCGAGCTTCGCCTGGAAGCAGCGCGCAAAGAGCAGGTTTCGGCAGGACGACTCGTCGCTAGCACAGAAAAAGATATCAAGATCAGCAAGAAAAGTATCGAAGACGGCGAAAACGCTCTTGTTCCCGTGGACGAGAAAATTTCGGAAACTTCGCAGCAGATCGAGAGGCTGCAAGCTCAGAACCAAAAGACAGCCAAGGAACTCGACCAACAAACTGGTGTTGTCGAAAAAGTTCAGAGAGACATTGAAGCGGTCAACAAGGCGCAGGCAGTCTTTGAATCTGACATCAAGGAGCAAATGAAAGAGCAAGGTCGAGACATAAGCGAGACAGACCGCAAAGAGTACAACGTGTTGCGAGCCCAAGTCATGTCTCGTTGTAGCATTGACCAGACCAAGCTCGAAAATTTAGAACGGCAGCGCAAGGCCGATGAGATTACCGTCAATAATCTCAAAGGCAAAATTGACACAATTCAGGCTGCCATTCGAAAAATCGAGGCTGAGCTGGCAAGCACGGAAGAACGGCGAGGTTTTGCGGAGAGCGTAGTCAAGGGCATATCCAACGACATCGCCGAAAAGAAGAAGGATTTCAACCAACTTCAGTCAGAGCGGGTGCGGACGAATCAGAAGCGGACGGAGCTGGAGGAAAGGCTAGAGGACGTGGCTCGGAAACTCCGAGAGGCAGACGATGGCCGTCGTCAGAGTGATCGCGAATTACGATTGAGGGAGATGGTTGTTTCCCTAAAACGGGTTTTCCCCGGCGTGCGCGGTCGCATAGGCGAGCTGTGTACACCAAAACAGAAGAAATACGACGAAGCGGTCATCGTCGCTCTTGGGAGAGATTTCGACTCGATCGTGGTTGATACCGAGAGAATTGGAGTCGACTGCGTCCAGTTCTTGAAAGAACAAAGGTTCCCACCCACGACCTTCATACCACTGGACAATATCAAAGTCACTGCCGTCAATACGGCCATCAAGGGCATTGCCGGAGCCAGGCTGACTATCGACACCGTTAACTTTGATCCATCCGTGGAGAGAGCTGTGTCATACGCGTGCGGCAGTTCGGTCGTGTGCGATACGTTGGACACCGCGAAATACATTTGCTACGAGAGGAAGTTGGGCGTGAAGGCAGTTACACTGGAGGGATACATCATCCACAAGGCGGGACTGATGACAGGCGGGCGTGATCCAGAGCCCAAGGGAGGCAAGCGGAAGTTCGAAGAAGTCGATGTTCAAAACCTGCAGCGCATGGCCGCGTCACTACGAGATGAAATTGATCGCCTGCCGAAAGCCGGTAGGCGCGGAAATCATGAAGAGGCTCTGCAGATCGAGTTGGCTGGTTTAGAACGGCAACTTACGGCAACAAGAGATGAGCTTGCGGCGTTGACCAAGAATTTAGCCAGCAAGAAACGCGAGCTCGACAGCCACAAGAAGCAGCTGCAGGAACGACAGCCGAAGTACGAGCAAGAGGCCTTACAACTCGAGAGCACTGCGCAGACCGTACAGGAGTTCAAGAACGCGATCGCTGACGTCGAAGACGCCGTCTTCGCCGATTTCTGCAAACGACTCGGCTATGGCGATATTCGAGCTTTCGATGCTTCGCAAGGTAGATTCGAACAAGAGGTCTTTGAGAAGCGGAGTCAGTTCGAGGGTCAGAAGCAAAGATTGGAACAGCGCCTCAATTGGGAGGTTACTCGTCACGGCGACATAGATACAAGAATCAGGCGAATGCAGGATAAGGTCCGACGGCTCAAGCAGGATGTCAAAACATACATAAACGATAAGACAGACATTGAGGAGGCCTTAAACACAAAACGCGATGAGCTGAAGATCTTGCACGACACTCTGGGCGAGCGCAAATCGGAATTGGCCAAGAGGAATCAAAAGGTCAGCGAAGCTCGAACCGAGGTACAGAAGCGCAGTAAGGGTATCGAGGCTCTCCAGCGCGATATCAGCGCCCTGGAGACGACGGTGCAGAAAAATAGCACCTCCAAGTCGACCTTGCTCCGAAAATGTCGATTGGAACAGATACAGATTCCTCTGAAAGAGGGAACACTTGACGACCTTCCCACCGAAGACGACTTGCTGCGGCAGGATCCAGACGCCATGGATGTGGATGAAGACGAGGAGATGATGGGCATCGCTCTCAATGATCACGGCATCGATATCAATTTTGACGGCCTCGAGGATGAGCTCAAGGAGGTAAGCAGCACGAGCCTCTGCAGATCGTGATATAGCCGCTGCTAATGGGAATACAGTCCGAGGATTCTAGCATCGAAGACCGCTTATTGCAGAAGATTGAGAAGCTTACTGCCGAGCTGGAGAAACTGAATCCAAATATGCGTGCCATGGATCGACTGGAGAGCGTTGAGTCGAGGCTCAAGCAAACGGATCAAGAATACGAAGACTCCAAAATAGCGGCGCAAACCGCCAAGGAAGCTTTTAACGGCGTAAAACATCAGCGATATGACCTGTTTAACAAAGCATTCAGTCACATTTCAGAACAGATCTCGCACGTTTACAGAGACCTCACCCGGTCAGAAGCATACCCCCTTGGCGGTCAAGCCTATCTCGACATCGAAGAAGACACCGACATGCCCTACTTGTCGGGCATCAAATATCACGCCATGCCGCCGCTCAAGCGGTTCCGGGACATGGAGCACTTGTCCGGAGGGGAAAAAACCATGGCGGCGCTCGCTCTTCTGTTCGCAATACATAGCTACCAGCCGAGCCCATTCTTCGTGCTAGACGAGGTCGACGCTGCGCTGGACAATGCCAATGTGGAGAAGATCAAGAAGTATATCCGGGAGCATTCCGGTCCCGGCATGCAGTTCATCGTCATCAGTCTCAAGACCGGTCTCTTTCAAGACTCAGAAAGTTTGGTGGGTGTCTACCGAGACCAGGAGGTGAACAGCTCGAGGACGCTCACACTGGATGTGAGTATTCCTGCTCAGAAGTGTACAAAATGTCGCTGACAAACCGATACAGTTGAGGAAGTATGCGTGAAGCAGTCCAATCATCACGTGACGACTAAGCATGGTCTTGAAACGAAAAGTCCCGGCAGTAAAGCACGACTCGTCTGAAGCTGACAAGCGCAGCCTCAGATTTACCCTCATCGATGCTACGAATATAGACACTGGCATTTGCTCATTGACTGACGCTGTTGGCGGAAGCCCGAGTTACTTTTCTGTGTGAAGGCTAAATTTCAGTATGGCTTGGAGCGTATCTCCCGGAGTATCGAGCCGGTGCAGGAGCAAGCAAAGGATGCGTACACGCATGTTGAGGGTCCGAGCGGCTGTGTCATTCCTTTGACGACTCACTATAAGTACGCCACCACTGTGCGTTTTCAATTCTAAACGTCCTCGAACTCCACTTCTTCTTCGTCATCGTCGTCTTGATCCGCAGTGCCGCCGGCCACATCCTTGGGTTCTAGTCGAACCCGCTTGTTCTCCCTGACGGACGACATATCAGCATTGTCTGACATCGTATGTCTGGTGTTAGGTTCGGTAGTTGTCATGTCCAAGCTTGGCTTGCCTCCTTCTACCGCTGCTGATTCCCCTGCGGCGGCGGCGGCGGCGGCTGGAACGTCTTCAAATTCACCCTCGTCTTCTTCCGATCCTAAGTCTTCATTTGCTCCTCCAGAAAACTTGCTTAATGCTGCTTGTTCAGCTTTGAGTTTCTCAAATATGTCATCGATTTGGGCACTCGTGGTATTGTCCACTTCTTTGCCGAACCCGACGTCCCTGGCATCATCCTTTGCATGATCTACAGCATTGATATCTGAGGTCGCAGAGAAGGATTCTCCAGTCACCGTGCTGTTAGACATCCACGACGGGAGGGCGTTCTGTCGGGCAATCTTCTCCTTGCGAGATCGCTCGGCTTCTTTCTCGGCTTCGGAAGGCCCATCGGACGCCGATATATTGATAGCAATCGATCGTGGCCCTGTGTTTCTGAGACCCTTGACGGCCATTGGACGACTAGTGCCAGTATCGACAGGTATAGTGGCAGCTCGCTGGTGTGTAACATCTCGCACAACGGGTCGCGATTTGGCCAAAGCTCGGTCGAAATCGCACTCGGGAATATGTACGGCGTCGATCTTAGGGAGGAGCTCGCTTATGAATTTGAACTGGTCGTTTAGACGAGTGGACTGCTCGTGGCCGCCAGAGTTGCGATCGACCTCAAACGTAAGAGTGTGATTGCAGCGATGACACAAGAAACCGTCAGGACCCGAGTTGTCGAGAACATCCATCGCGGTCCATTCGGCTTTGCATATAGTGCAGAAATATTCTTTCTTCTCATTTGCAGGGACAGTAGTTCCTTGAATATCTTTGTCGATGGTGTAGACTCGCCATTTGATAGCGTCAATAGTGTGGCGGTAGTTGATATAGTACCATGTTCTATTGCTCGGTCGAGGATTTCCCGGTCGCATCTCTTGCCTAGTATGGCTGAGGCACTGTCAGCCAGCATTCGAACAGCGTCGTTGTTCTCCAGAACAAAGGTTTAGCAATGAGAGGACTAACACAGCCAAGAAGCGGTCTTCGCGTAGCTTGCCACAAATCTTGTGTAGGTCCTTTGTGTTCATGGCCATGAGATATGCCAAGTCATCATCGCGCAGTCTGCCGAGACTTGCTGTCAGTAGATGTTGGCAACCAACCAGTTCTCGTCGTGGGGTAGATGTTTACGCTTCATGAAGTATCAAAGCATCAACAACGAGAATGTCGCGCGTGGGATAGAAGGCCCTCATGACAGATTTGATAAGCATCACGGCGAGGTCCATGGTGCCTGCGTCGCAGAGTGTCTGTAGGCTAGCGCAGGGGCTCAGGACAAGCATGTGACTGAAGAGAGTGAACAGCTGAGATCAAAAGGGAGGTCCTGAGGACAGGACCCCCGAAGTCGTCGCGCCTCGTCTATGACGAAACGAGGCAGCGATATTGCCTCGACGGAATAGCAAGCGGAAGACAAAGACTAAGAACGGACCTGACTAAAGCTGTAGTTGACGATAATTGAATTTCAGGAACTAGAAGCAGAAGTTATCGCGGACGGAAAACCTTGATCTCTGTACTCCGGTAAAAGGGTAGGTAAGTTGAAGAGCTTTACTATGCGGATATGGAGGACGCTTTCGAAAGTCAAGGCCAAGCTGATAACGGCCGCTGTAAGGAAAAGAGCAGGAGCCAGGAACCCGTGGGCCGAAGGGCCATAGGCAGAACCTAGGCTCGTATGTACATACATATGTATAGCCCCTCGCCTAGTGGGCACATTGTTGAGTGGTGTGGGCACCACACGTGACCAGCCCCGCTGGACCTCGCACACCTCCACATATCCTAGACTAGCTATCCTAGCATAGACCTAATACACACATATCAGTGCATATATCCGATAGCCTATGCCCACCTTATATCACTATAGGTTATAAGCGCCTTCTAATACGCTTCCGCTACGCTAAAAGTAACAATACCCTTACTTTTACTAGCTTTTCCTATCTTTTAGGGCTTATTTAATTAAATTTAAGGCGCTAATATAGACTAAAGTATAAAAGTCTTATTATAGTAACTATAGAAGTAAGCGAAAGTAAAGTTATAATTAACGCTATCGAGAAGAAGAAGGAGAAGGGAGAGAAGCCCCCCTCCTAAGCTAGCTATATACCCCGCGCGATAACTAAGCGCTATTAAGAAAACCTAAATATATCCGCTATAAACCCCCCTATCTAGCTATAATTAGTTATAAACTAATCCCTTATATAGCCCCTTTCTTAAGCTAGCTAAGGAAATAAGAGTATAAGATAGAAAAATTATATATTATTATATTAGCTAAATACTTTCTATAGTCCCTAGCTAATAGCTTAATAGCTTTTATAAAGATAAGAATAAGAGGGTAAAAAGGCTCCTTTATAGCTTAAGAAATTAAATTTTAATCTTTATAAGGAAGATTTTAATAAGCTTAAAATTATAATATTACTTAAAATAAGGAAAGATAAGTTTATATATTAATAATAAAAACTTACTTATATAGCTAGTATATTAAGCTAAGTAATATTATATTAGTTATAAAAAGCTTAAAAGATAACTTATATTATAGTAAATAGTAAAGCTAGCTAAATATTTATCGCTATATATTATTAATATTATTTTATAAGCTAAGGCGTAATATATTTATAATATATATTTATTAATAAATTTATAAGCTTAAGCTAGGTATAAATTACTTATATATAAAATACTATATTAAGGCTAGAAATTATTTAAGCTATAATATTTAGCATATATATACCCTTTTTTATTTATTATTACCCTAATTAAAAATTTTTAAATTTATATTTAATTACCTTACTTAGCTTATATATAGCTTTAACCTTAATACCCTTATTTACTTATAAAGCTTTAAATAATTATATTTAAAATAACTAATTTAATTATAATAATAATAACGCTATAATTTAATAATACTTAAAAGGTAAGAAGTTATAAATATAATATTTATTAAGTTAGCTATAAAAAGGGGCGGTAAATTAACTAGTATATTAAGGATATTCCTAAAACTAAATATTTTATTAAAACCTTAAAAAAAGCTAATAAAAGCTATATATATTATAAGCTAATTCTTATAATCTAAACGCTCTTATAGCTTTTTATATAGCTTAGATAAAAGTAAAATAATCTTAGCGTAGTTAAACTAATATAATAGTTTAGCTTTAAAAAAGGTATATTTTTACCTTATAATATATTCTCTAAGGGGCTTTAATAGCTTTTAATATATCCTAACTAAGGAAAAACTTACTTAGCGCTTTTTATAACTTTTTTTAAAAAGCTTAAAAATATACGCTAAAAAGCTTTAAGCTAAAAAAAAATTTATAGCTATAATAATATATAAAAAAAATATCTATTAAAAAATACTAATTATAAAAAATATAATAAAATTAAAACTTAGGCTCCCTAATTATATCTTTATTAATTATAAATTTAGTATATATAATAGCTAGGGTTCGAACAAAATTATAAGGTTAAAAAATCACTTATAAGTAATATAATTTTTCGTAATTTAAATTATTAATTTTTACTTAGTAAGTGATTTTTTATAATTCAAATTACTAGCGTAAAAAAATCACTTATAAGTAATTTTTTTAAAGATAATTTAAATTACGAGTTTATAATTTTTATAATTTTTTTTTAAAAATATAATTATTTAATATTTTAAATAAAAGAAAGAAAAAGGTAAGTAATATAAAAAAGTTTTTAAATATAATTACTCTTATAAAAAGTTAAGAAAAGTAAAAAAATAAAAAATATTAATAAGTAAAAAAAATAAAGTAATATTATAAAATTATAATATATTATATAATAAGTTAAAATTATAATAATAATAATATAAAATTATAAAAAAGATTAATAAAAAAAATAAAAAGATTAATAAAAAAAGTAATAAAAAGATTTAGAAAAGTAATAAATAGTTAAAAGACTAATAAAAAGACTAATAAAAAAAGTAATAAAAAGACTAATAAGAAGACTAATAAGAAGACTAATAAGAAAACTAATAAGAAAACTAATAAGAAGATTAATAAGAAAAGTAAAAATAAGAGTAATAATAAGAGTAATAATAAAACTAATAAGAAAAGTAAAAATAAGAGTAATAATAAGAGTAATAATAAAAGTAATAATAAAAGTAATAATAAAAGTAATAATAAGAGTAATAATAAAAGTAATAAAAAGGGTAATAGGAATAATAATAAAAAGACTAATAAGAAGACTAATAAGATTAGTAATAAAAAGACTAATAAGAAGACTAATAATAAAAGTAGAAAAAAAATTAATAAAAATACTAATAAAAATACTAATAAAAATACTAATAAAAATACTAATAAAAATACTAATAAAAATACTAATAAAAATACTAATAAAA
>PDHQ01000519.1:0-17890 GCA_003339415.1 Ophiocordyceps camponoti-saundersi (nom. inval.)
AAAAAAAAAAAAAAAAAAAAAAAAAAAAAAAAAAAAAAAAAAAAAAAAAAAAACCCTATTCTCGCGATGCCTACGACGAAGTCGGATAACGCTATTACTCGGGGAGGTAAGCCTAGCCGCGCTCCTAATATCGCACTCGACTCCCGCGCTATAGCTAATAACGCGCTATACTCGCTAAAACCCGCGCGATCGAAGAAGATAAGCTAACCCTACGCTAAACGCCTTACTAAAACTATATATATTCTTTCCTACTTCGTAAATAGCCGTCTACCTCTAATAGCTATCGTAGATATATATTATATACTTTTTACTAGCCGCCCTCGCGTAGTAGCTACCTCTTAGTATATATTCCTCTTTATCTTACTATAATCTACCTCCTAATATTTTTTCTCTATAGTTTACTAAGCTAGCTAATATAAGACGCGCCTTAAAATTCTAATAGCTTTCTATATAGATAGATACGCTTTCCCCCGATAAGTAGCTAAAGCTTATATATCTTAGTAGCTTTTTTACTAGCTATTTCTAACTCGAGGATAGCTATTAACGCAGCGCCTTACTATGCCTATCCTATTAATATATATAAATATTTCGGAATAAAAAAAAACACCCCCCCCCCCTCTCTCTTACTCTCTCGCTCTCTCTATCTCCTTTTTCCTTTTATATATATATACGTATATATATATAATACTTTTCCTTCTCTTTTCTATTATCTTAGCCTCCTTATTATTTTCGAGTTTTATAATTAAAAAAAAAATATTATATATTCTTCCACCTCTCTAGCTCCCTTTCTAAAAAGGTATTTATTCCTTTATCTTCGATCCTTCTTTCCCTTACTAATATTCTAACTATAAGGCTATAAATCCTATTATCGTTATTCGCTTTACTCTACTTAGCCTAATCGAAAAATAATTTTACTAGCGCTAGCGATATAATTTTATTATTTTACCTTTTAGAACCGACTATTCTAACTCTTACTAGCAGCCCCTTTACTTTACTATAATATATCCCTTTCTTTCTAGTAAATAAACCCTCCTACTAACCCTCTATAGCCTAATAAGACCGCACTTCTTTCTTATCCCGCCTACCCCGTTATTTTACGCCTTAAACGCGATAATATAACGAAGCGAGAGATTATTAAGATTATATAGTTAAGGAGCTTCTTCCGCGCTATCCTCGTAGCGTTAAGACGATCGCCTATCGAAGACTACCTTATAGCCTTAGAAGGATCGCCTATTTAGGTTTCTACGCGTTGCTCTTACCTTAACTCGCCGTATCCCTTTATCTATTATATTAAAATACCTATTTTCGAAAACGGTGCTTATACGATATATATCCGCTTTCGCTAGTAGCGTAGCTATACTTACTTTCGGATTCCGGCTATACCTATCTCTTACTTTAATATAGATCCGCTAAGTAGCGATAATATTACCGATAGCGATACTACTAATAGCGAAGAGTAGTTAGCTTTCCTATATAAACCCCTCCCCTTATTCTTTATCCTTATATCTAAATTCGCCTACTTAGTTATAAGTTTATAATATAAGTTATTTATTAAGATTTTCGTAATTAGAAATATTATAAATTAAGGCTAAGTTGCGAGTATATATTATAATAGCTATCGTTAAACTATCTACTACCTTTTACTTCTTACTTTTTATATAAATAAACTTAACCGGGAATCTAACTTTTTAACTTTTTATAAATATTATTAAGTTTATAAACCGTAACTCTAGCCTTAAAGATAACTTATAGTTATAAAGCTACTTTATAAAATTACTACTTTATTTTAATTACGATATTTAACCCCCCCCCCCCTCTCCCCCTTATCCTTTTATCTTTTTTCCCCTCCTTAATTTCCTGCCTCTCCCGCTACTTTGCTAATCTCTCCCCTCTCGCTCTCTTACTATTCTCTTCCCTTTTCTCGCTTTATCGCTAGTATCCTTAATCTCTCGCCTTTTCGATCTCTTACTTTCTCGCTACTTTCTCGTCCTCTCGCTCTCTTACTACTCTCTCGTCCTCTCGCTCTCTCGCTACTCTCTCGTCCTCTCGCTCTCTCGCTACTTTCCTCGCCCTTTCGTAATTATTTTCCCTTTCCTTACTTTATCGCTAGCGTTTTTACTCTCTCGCTTTCTTATTTTCTCGCTACTTTTTTCCTTTTTCTCGCCCCGTCGCTTATATTCTCGCCCTCTTGCTCCCTTACTACTCTCTTCCCTTTCCTCGCTCCGTCACTCGTATCCCCGCCCCCTCGCCTTTTCTTTTTCTCGCTTTTTAGTCCTCTCGCCGCTCGCGCTACTCTCCTCGTCCTCTCGCTCTCTCTCTATAACTTTCGCTTTCTCGCCCCCTCGCTACCCTCGCCACTCTCCTCGTCCTCTTGCCCTCTCTTTATAACTTTCGCTCTCTCGCCCCCTTACTACCTTTACTACTCCTTTCGCTCTCTTACTATTTTTCCCCCCTCTTGCTTTTTTACTATTTCTATCGCTATATATATTATTTCTTTTATTACTTTCTTTACCTTTTAGTAGCTCCCTTATATTCTTGCTTATATTAACGCGCTATTTCGCGGCTTATTTTTATTTTATATAGCTATTTTTTTTTTCGTATATTTTCTTACTTTATTACCTCTATTAGTTATATAAGTAAACGGGTTTTTTTTTTTCCCTATTTATATTTTATTTCTCTCTCTCTCTCTCCCTCCTTCCGTATATAGTTATATATATATATATATATATATATACGCCTTTATTCGTACTTTTTCTAACTATCTTTCTTATTTTTATTATTCTTCTATATAAAATAGGTATTATTTTCCCTTTTACCTCTTCTCTTTCCTCCTTATATCCTCTTCCTCGCTATAAACTTTTAAGTAGATAAACGCGTAGTATTATATACTAATACTTCGCTTTTTTAAGCACCGTATATATTCTTTATTACGATATTTATAGCGAGGTCTAGTAACGATCCTACCGGTCGAGGTTAGCCTAACTAGCTTATAATATAGCACCTAACTCCCGCGCTATAGCTAATAACCCTCTAAGCTTAGGGAATATACCTAAGGTAAAAAAAGAATAAGTATAAGCCGCTAAGGCGGCGCACGACGTCTTTTTAGATATATACTTATTCTTTCGCTAATAGTTTTAAGCTCCGGCTATCCGAGGGATATTACAGTTCTCCGGTTTATATATATTATAACGCTAACTAGTTAGAATATTACGTAGTAACTAGATACCTCCCCCCTTCCTTCCTACCTAATAACTAACCTAATTATATATTATAGTTTACGGAGCCCTCTTTTTAATATCGTGCCCGAAGATACTAAGAGCTTATTATACGAGAAAATCTCTTTGCTGCTAAACGGCTTAAATATACCTACCTTCGAGGATATTTTACGAAGTACTACGGCCTCTAAGATAGGTTTAATAATAGCGAATAATTTAATTCTAAAGGTGCCTAATATAGCCCTTAACTCTATTTATATTCTAAATATACGGTTTAACGATAAAAAGATATAACTATTTATCTTCTATACTATAATTATATCTTATATCTCCCTATCTTATTTTTCCCCCCCTCTCCCTCCTTTTCCTTTCACGTATATATATACTTATATATATATAATATGTTTCTTTCTCTTTTCTATTATCTTAGCCTCCTTATAATCGTCGACCTCGCGATTTAATAAAAAAAGGTATTTTATATTCTTATACCCCTCCCCCTATCTCCCTCTCTATATAGTATTTCCTCTTTATTTTCGTTCCTTCTTTCCCTAGTTAATTTTCTATAATAGGGCTATAAATCTTATCGTCGTTACTTACTCTACTTACCTCGGTCCGATTAAAAGACAGTATTACTAGCGGTAGCGATATAATCTTATTATTTTGCCTTTTAGAACTAACTATTTCGATAGCTATTAGCGGTCTTTTTACCTTTTTATAATACCTTCTTCTTTTCTTAATAAATAAACCCTCCTACTAACCTTATATAGCCCGACAAGACCGCACTTCTCTCTTATCCCGCCTACCCCGTTACCTTACGCCTTAAACGCGATAACTTAACTAAGCGAGAGGTTATTAAGATTATACGGTTAAGAAGCTACTTCCGCGCTATCCTCGCGGCGTTAAGAGGATTGCCTATCTAAGCTTACCTCGCGGCCTCGGAAGGATCGCCTATTTAAGTTTCTACGCGTTACTACTATATTAACTCGCTATACCCTTTTATCCGCTATACTAGAATACCTTTTTTCGAAAATAGTGCCTATGCGACGTATATCCTCTTCTACTAGTAGCGTAGCTACACTTTCTTTCGGATTCTAGCTATACTCCCCTCCTACCCTTAAATAGATCCGCTAAGTAGTAATAATATTACTAACGGCGAAGAGTAGTTAGCTATTCTTTATAAACCCCTCCCCTTATTCTCTATCTTTATATTCGAATTAGCTTACTTAGCTATAAGGTTACCGTATAAGTAGTTTATAAAAACTTTCGGTTTTAGAAATATTATAAATTAAAGCTACTTACGCGTATATTACCCTCTAGCTATAGTTAACTTATCTACTAGCCTTTACTTTTTATCTTTTATATAAATAAACTTAACTAGGAATCTAACTTTTTAACTTTCTTTTAAAGCTATTATTAGATTTATAAATCGTAACTTTAGCCTCGGAGATAACTTATAGTAATAAAGCTGCCTTATAGAATTAGTTCTTTATTTTAAATACGATATTTAGATCTCCCCTCCCCCCTTTATCCTCTTATCTTTTTTCCCCTCCTTAATTTCCTACCTCTCTCGCTACTTTGCTAGTTCTCCCCTCTCGCTCTCCCGCTATTCTTTTCCCTTCTCGCCTTTTCGATCTCTCGCTACTTTATTATCCCCTTGCTTTCTCGCTACTCTATTATCCCCTCGCTCTCTTGCTACTCTCCTCGCCCTTTCGATCTCTCGCTTTTTAGTCCTCTTACCGCTCTCGCTACTCTCCTCGCCTTTTCGATCTCTCGCTTTTTAGTCCTCTCGCTTTCTTATTACTCTCCTTATTTTTTCGCTCTCTCGTTACTCTCCTTATCGCCTCGCTCTTTTACTATTTCTATCGCTATATATATCGTTCCTTACGCTACCTCTTCTACCTTTTACTAATTTCCTCGTACTCTCGCTTACGTAAACGTAGTATCTCGCGGCTTATTTTTATTTCGCCTAACTATTTCTCCTTTCGTATCCCTCTTCGCTTTATCGCTTATAGTAGTTATATAAGTAAACGGGTATTTTTTTCCTTATTTATATTTCGTTTCTTTCTCTCTCTCTCTCTCTCTCTCTCTTTCTTTTTTTTCTTTCCCTCTCTCTCTCTCTCTATTCTTTCCGTATATAGTTATATATATATATATATATATATATATATACGCTATTATTCCTACTCTTTCTAACCGTTTTTCTTATTTTCGTCGTTCTTCTATATAAAATAGGTATTATTTTCCCTTTAACCTCCTTACTTTCCTCCTTATATCCTATTCCTTCTTACGAACCCTTTAAGAGATAAACGCGTAATATTATATACTAATATTTCGCTTTCTTAGGTACCGTATATATTCTTCGTTACGATACCTATAACGAAGTTAAGTAACGCTCCCGCTAGTCTAAGTAAGCTAGAATAGCTCGTAATATAGCACCTAACTCCCGCGCTATAGCTAATAACCCTCTAAGTTTAGGGAATATACGTAATGCGAAAAAGAATAAGCTTAGGCCGCCTAGGCGGCGTATAACGCCCTATAAATAGTGTACTTATTCTTTCGCCGATAAACTTAAGCTCTCGCTATCCGATAGTTATTTCGGTTCTCCTATTTATATATATTATAACGCTAATAATTTAGAATATTATACGGTAACTAAATACCTCCTCCTTTCCTTCCTATCTAATAATTAACTTAATTATATATTATAGTTTACGGAGCCCTCTTTTTAATATTAAGCCCGAAGATATTAGGAGCTTATTATCCGATAAAATCTCTCTAACGCTAAATAGTTTAAGTGCGCCTACCTCTAGGGATATTTCGCGTATTACTACGGTCTCTAAAATAGATTTAATAACGATAAATAATTTAAATCGGAAAGTTCCTATTATAGCCCTTAACTTTACTTTATATTTTAGATATATAGTTTAATAGTAGAAAGATATAAGTATTTATCTTCTAAGCTATTATTATATTTTATATCTCCCCCTTTTATTTTTTTTTTTCCTCTTTTTAGTTTATTAGCCCTTTTCCCCTCTCCTTTTACTAATCTCCTCTTACCCTTTTCGTATATTTCCCTTATTACTTTTCTCTTCCTCTCTCGTACTATCTCGCTTTTTTATTATTATTACCCCCCCCCCCCCGCGCTCCCGCTACCTTACTTTTATATCTTACTACTCCTCGCACTCTCGCGTATATTAATATACCCTCTCGCGCCTTATTATTACCTCGCGTAAGTCTTTTTCCTTTTACTTACTTTTATACTTTATCGCTACTATTAGTTATATAAGTAAATAGTTATTTTTTTTCTTCTTTTTTATATTTCCTTTTTCTCTCTCTCTCTCTATCCTCTCTCTCTCCCTCTCTCTTCCTCTCCTTTCTCTTCCTCTCCTCTCTTTTCTCTCTCCTTCCCTCCCTCTCTTCCTTTCTCTCTCTCTCTTCCTCTCCTCTCTCTTCTCTTTCCCTCTCTCCCTCTCTCCCTTTCTCCCTTTCTCTCTCACTCTTCCTCTCCTCTCTCTTCTCTTTCCCTCTCTCCCTCTCTCCTCTCTCTCCTTCTCTATATAGTTATAAATAGATATATATATATATATATACGCCTTTCTTCCTACTCTCTCTAACCGTTTTTCTTATTATTATTATTTTTCTATATAAAATAGGTATTATTTTCCCTAACCTCTCTACTTTCCTTTTTATATCTTATTCCTTATTATAAACCTTTTAAAAGATAAACGCGTAATATTATATATTAATATTTCACTTTCTTAAATATCGTATATATTCTTTGTTATAATATTTACGTTAAAGTTAAGTAGCGCTCCCGCTAGTTAAGGTAAGCTAAAATAGCTTATAATATAGCGCCTAACTCCTTTATTATAACTAATACTACGCTAAGCTCGCATATAACTAGCGCTACCGAAGTATATTAGCTTATATTTCGTACTAAGCCTTATAAAAGCTATATATATTCGTTTATATATTTTTAAGAGCTAGTAACCTCGCCTAGTTATTGCGGAAATAAGCGGTATAGCTTCTGCTAGCTTTATTAGCGTTGCCGATATAAGACTATACGTATTTACCCTTATTTTATTATATCTTACTTTTAAATTTTAATCTCTAATTTTATTAATCTTTTAGTTTAACGATAATAGTATACGGAGACGTGCTTCTAAGTTCTAAGAGTATTTTCTTCGCTTAGAATATATTTCCTTTAAGGAAAAAATCGAATATATATACTTTAAAGGGTATTTTATAAGCTATTTTAAACTTCCGGATAACTATTAACGGCCTACCTTCTCTTCTAAATATTTATCTTATAATATATTTATAAATTCGGTCTCTTACTATACTACCGCTTTTTATAATTATACTCCTTATATCTACTTATATACTATTACGATAATAATAGTAAAAGTATATAGAGTAGATATATTATCTTAAGTCTTATCCGAAAATATAGTAGGGACCGGTATCCTTCTTCTATATAGCGTTTATAAATTATAACGCCTTAATCTTACTACTAAGATATATACCTATAATTACCTATAGTAACTATTTCCTTTTTAGGTTTTCGGCCCTTATTTGTTAGACTAATACCTACTTTCGTAATATAAAGGAGGCACTTTCTTATATACGTATACGTAATATACCCCCTTAGACTTATAAGCTAATTTAAAAGTATCTAATAAGCTTTAAAAATAACTTTAAAGATCGTAAGATAAGATTATTAAAACCTTTAAAAGAAAACTTATAGGAAAAGACTATAAGTACGTATTTTCTATACCTATTAAATTAGTAAAGCTAGCTAAGTTATCTAGGCATAGTATAAAATGCCCTCTTCTCTTCCTCTCTCTCTCTTCCTCTTTCTTCTTCCCTTATCCTCCTCTTCCTTTTCTTTCTAAAGTTTTCTATATAGCCTTTTTCTTAAAAAGGAATATAGATCTTAGAATAAACTTAGGTCTTATTCCTACGTGCGATCGTGGCGTGTAAGGGAGGTATCGCCTCCTCTAGCTTTTAACTATATACTTATCGATTATAGCTATAATAAACGCTTTAAGTATAGATATAAGTATCCGCCTACGGATTTTATATTTATTAAAATAACGTGGTTTTTTTCTATAAGAGTCGGAGCGATAGGCACTCTCGCGCCCTATAATAAATATTATTCTTTAAGCTAAGATTACTATATCCGCCTTAGTAGTATATATTAAAATTCTATATAATAATAGATACTTTAGGGCCCTAGTTACGTAAAGCTATTAGGTAGCGAATAGCACTACTTATAAGAAGTATAGTCGCCCGCGGACTCGCGCGCACTCTTTTTAGTGCTACGTCTCGCTCCTAAGCTTAAAGTATAGCGTTTCTAGTAGCTTTATATAGGCGGGTCTTAGATAATAATATTTATACTAGACCCGAACTATTACTCCTAGCTTTACGTAAATTATAGCGATAGCTATTAAGGATAATAACGATATCGCGGAGAGTAAAGAGGTTATAGAGTTAGAAAACTCTCTTAAGGTTAAAGTTAGGAATAGATAAGTATAGGAAGGGCTATTATCTCCTAAGCTTCTTAAGGATATTATACCTATTTCCCTTAACGCTTACTAAATAAACTTAAGTTAACGCTAAGAAAAATTAGCGGTATTAAAGCAGAGGTTAAATATATAGATAGAAGGTAATAATAGTATATAGTAAACGCTAAAGATAACGCCTATAGTTATAATAACGTCTAATACTAGTAAAAGTAAATAATATAATAATAGAAGGAAAGTATATAGATAACTAAGGTATTAGGTAACTTAGTCTTAAAGTTTAAGTTCGTTATAACTTTTATACTTATAAGATTTCGAAATTCCTTTAGAATACTTAAGGAGAGGTAACTCTAAAAGGAGGTAAGTAGTTTATTCCTTCTCGAAACTAATTAGTATAATATTTATTCTATCGGGGAATTATAATATTATTCTAATATAGGTATTTTAGCGGGGGAAGAAGGATACCCTAGGTAAGCGTAGTAGATACGTAAGGGGCGTAACTTTTTAGGTAACTAAAGTCTTTAACTAATATAAGGGGGGATCTCTAGCTATAGGGGGAAATGCCGGATAGTAATTCTCTATAGGGAAAATAATAAGAAGTTAGTTTTCTATATAAAGATAAAAGAAGAAAGAGAAAGGAAGATAAGAACTATTTAATTAAGTGCCGAGAACTTAAGAATAAGTATTTAAATTAGGAATTTATAGTATAAAAGTATAAAGTTTAAAATAAAGTTATAGGGTTAGTAAAGTTTTTACTATAAGTCCTCTCTAAAACTCGACTTACGATAAACGAATTTTGCGATAGCTATAAAGATAAGGTTAGGGCTAATTACTTGCTTAATTTCTTCCTCTTTTAAGGGAAACTAATCTAAGCTATATACCTAGTAATAACCCTAATCCTATATTATTTACCTTTTATATCCTAATCTATAGATACTTTTAGGAAAAGAAAGGGGTTAAGGAACTATTTAATCGGACCTTATAAGAGCTCTTAGATATCTCCTAGCTAAGTTATGCGCTTATTTTTCTTTAAGCGTATTAGGGTTTATTATTCTATCTATATTATAGATTAGATATAGTAGTTTATCTATACGCTTACTACGGTTTAAGCAGAAGTCGTCTATATTAAGTACGCCCGATACGTATACGTAGGGCGTTGTCTTATCTATATTATAGACTAAATAAAATAAGTTTACGATACGCTTCCTATAATTAAAGCAGAAGTCTATAACTTTATTAAGCAGGTCTAGGCGCTTATAGAGCGTATTAAACGTATAATTACCCTGCTTATATTATAAAGTAACGATTTATACTAATTAGTAATAATAAAATAATAGAGATCGAAGACCCTCTCGCGGTCGCCCGCAATCTGCCACTATATTTCTAA
Organism: Ophiocordyceps camponoti-saundersi (nom. inval.); assembly: GCA_003339415.1. NCBI lineage: Eukaryota > Fungi > Ascomycota > Sordariomycetes > Hypocreales > Ophiocordycipitaceae > Ophiocordyceps > Ophiocordyceps camponoti-saundersi. Next base: position 10,128 of record PDHQ01000519.1, read on the forward strand.
ATACGTAAATACGGAACTCTCTATAACTTAACCGATAAAGAACTAGAGGATAGGGAAGTCTAAGTCTTATTATCTTATAACTTAACCGAGGATAATCGAGAGGGTAAGGAGGTGTAAGTTTTATTACTTTACTAAGGGGGATATAAAGGTCTAGGTTTATCTATTTTCGCTCGCGCAGGTACGGGCTAGATAATAATTCTCTATATATAAAATAATAATATTTCTCCTTTTAATAAAGCGATAGCGGTAAGAGTAGATAGGAATTGCATATTATTTAATAAATCCGTAAGAAAAAAAAAAATATCCTTTCTCTCTCTCCCCCTCTCTTATAAATACCTACTCTTACTAGATCGGAACCGAATATTTTTTTTATATTACTTAGCACGCTTCCCTTATAGTCGTCTCTATTAACTCGATATCCCCCTACTACTTAACTTAATATTTCCTATATTCTACCTTTTCCTATCTCTTACTATTCTACGCTCCTCTCTCGTCCCCGCTTTACCCTTTCTCTTTAGTAGCTCTTATCTTAAATGCCCTTTAACCGTAATATTAATCTACCTCTACGCGTCGCCTGCTATTAGACCTAGCGGTTAGGCTAAGACGAACGTGCCTATTCTTATATACTTTAGCACTATGTCCCGCCCGTGCCCGTTCTCTATATAGATCTTCCTTCCGCTCTCTACTATACTTAATCTAGCCTCGCCGAGTTTCGAGATACCTTTTCCTTCCGTACGGTATTTCTCCGTCTAGTCCTCGTAGTTCGTATATATCCTAATTCCCGATACCCTAAATTCCGATATCTCGTTTGCCGCCTCTGCTACCTTTTCCTCGTCTATATTTTCCTCCGTATTCGTAGCCTCTGCTTCGCGTTATCTCGGTTATTCTAAACTAAGCACCTTTTTCCTCTTCCTCTCGGTCTTCGTGCTTTTCCTCTTCCTCTCGGTCTTTATAATACGGCGAGCCGGCCTCCTTTTTCGCTTTCGCGGACCTACCGTTAATAATACGGCGTAAGTTTTATTTTTAGCTTTATTAGCCCGTTACGAATCTCTCCTCTACGGTATAGCCTCACGCGTATCCTCCGTATCCTCTACCGCGCTCCCCGTTAGTACTATCTTACTCGAACTATTACCTCTCTCTTTCTCCTCTATCTTATTATTCCGCGCGTCCTTTTCTTTCCGCTCCCTCTCCTCTCTTATTTCCTTTAGATTTTCGTCACGCTTATCTCGTATACCCGATATTTCCGATATATTTAGCTCTCCCGTCCTCTCTACTATATCCCCTAGCACGGTATTTTGCACTCCTCTTTTATAAGATATACCTACTACTATCCCCTCTCTCTCTCCTTCGACGCCTTCCCTTTCCGCTCCTCCCTATAAAAAAAGGGAAACATTAGCTTAGAGATAGTGCCGGACCTCCTTATTTCCTCTTACCTTATCTTCGCTTCTTACCGAACTTATAAGAACTTTATCTATAAAGCTAGCTATAAAAGATATTATTCCTCTAGTATCTTTTCCCGCGTTATCTATCTCCTCCTATTATATATCTATATTATATTCTTCGCTTTATATCGTTTCGCCTCCTTTATCCGGTCCTTAGTAGTTACCTAGTCCCGCTTTATCGCCTTCTATTTACGCACGCGTAAATAGTCTATCTATCTCGAATACCTAGTATAAGGGCGGTATATAAAATAAGCATATCCCTCCTATTATTATTAGTCCCTTACTCTTATCGTAACCCTTATCCGTTCTCTATCCTCTAGCCTTAAAAGGGTACTTTATATCCCCCTATCTCTCTAAACTTATAATACTAAGTTTATTAGCCGCTATCCTATATAGGCTTAATATAACTATATCGATCGCGCTTATATATATCGGCTTCTCTCCCGCCTTTAGTATAACTTAATCTTATATAAGGAGTCTTAGCCTAGGTATTAACTATCTTGCCTCTCCGTACTATACTATCCTCGAAATATTAATACTAGCGATTTTAGTAACGCGGTCTAGCTTATATCTAACGAATCCCCTACTTTAGTGCTAGAGTATTATTATCGAAAGGTAGCCGTATTCCTATTTTTCCTTTTATTTCGTATATAGCACGACGACGTAGTCGAACGCTACTCCTTTTCCCTATAAGTATAGGATCTCTTTCTATGCCCCTACCGTACGTTTTGCCCTTTCCTCCCTCCCCTCCTTCTATAGGTTAAATAGTATAAGTATTTGCGTTCCCTAGTCCTATAAAAAACTGCCCTAGTAATATCCCCTGTTATTTAATTTCGCTCTAAAGTTAACTAGTCCGCCGATAAGCTTATGCTCGCTGAGCTGCTTTTTAAGGCTATAAGTAAAGAATCTTACTTTTCCTCGAAATATCTTATTATCGTGCTTATTACTATACTTAGCTATTATTTCTAGCGCGTTATCCGTAAGATATATAGTATTCGTAAGCCCTCTTTATAGAATCCTTATTAATACCTATAAGCTAAATAATAAGTATTAGTTTTGCCGCTTAGCGTCCTTTAGAAACTCGAATAGGTCTATATAGTATATTTGCTAGTTTACGATATCGGTAAACGGTTCTACTCCGTTTAATATTCTAACCTCCTTTTCCTTGCGTATATCTAGTAATAGCTCGTATTAATCTAGCTACTATAGCCGTAGCTTAAACTAGCTCGGCTACTTAAATTATAGTAACGTAGGAATCGTTTTCTCTACCTTCTTAAGAATATTACTTATGCCCGATAAATCCGATTACGTGCTTATCGAATATCTTAAGATAAGAGGTAAGAATCTAGCTTCTAGCGTTACCCTCCTAAAGAAGTTTATCGCTTATAGTATAGCCGCTAATATTTCTAATCCTAATATCGAATTCTCCTCTATTTTCTTTCTTAGTTAGTAGTTAGCGTCTTTATTAAATAGTTCTCGCACTAAATTTTACGAGAAAATAAAGAAGAAAAAAAAAAATAGTAATACGAAATTCGTACTTAATAGGTTTTTTTATTCTACGCCGTCACGTTATTATTTACGCAGTTATATAACGGTATATACCTCTATTTTCCTTTATTTTTACCTTTTTTTTTTTTTTTTTTTTTTTTTTTTTTTTTTTTTAGTTTTACCGTATTTTATACTTATCTTACTTAGTCTATACTTATTATACCTAATATACCTACTAGGCTACCTAGGCCACCCTTACTCTAGGGACTAACTTACCTTTATATACATATAACGTTATATTATCGAAGGTACGATTAGTAGGGCCGCGGGCGTAAACTGCTATAAACTACCCCCTCCCCTTTCCTCCCCCCTTTTCGACTATTATTATCCTAAGGTTAAATTAAGTATAATTATTTTACTACTTTAAGGCATATATCCTTACTATCTTATATATATATATATATATATTATATAATATATAAACGTCTCCGTAATATTAACTTCTAATAATAAGATCGTAATATATCTTACCTTTAATCTTAATATATATCTACTACTTTAAAACGCACTCCCCGCACCTTTAAATATATATATATATTTAGACTTTAAAGTTTAAAATATATATTATATTTATATATATATTATTAAGTAACTTTTTAGCACGCTTTTCTATATAGTAATATTATTTATAAGAAATAAGCGCGCTAGATATCTCCGTATATATTTCTTATTATAACCTTTATAGCTGCGTCTCCTTACCTTTCTCCTCGATTAGAACTAGAGACGCCTACTTAGGCTTACTATAGCCTCTTATTATTATAACCTCGCTATATTCTCTAATAACCCCCGTAGCACTATTCTAGTTATCGCTATATAATAATTATTTCTTTATATTTCCCGCTTATATCTATACTTAGCGTATACTATTTATATTATACGAAAGCAAATTTTTATTTTCCTTTTTTCTAATATCTTTTAGTTATCCTTATCCTTAACTAACCTTAGAAGTACTAAGTTAACTATATACGTTTATATATATCTCTTAACGCTTACGTTATACCCGGGATAGCTATAATAATCTTAACTTACTTCGCACGATCTATAACCCTAAGTTTAATATCGTCGTTGTTCTCGTTCTAAGTAACTATAATCGTATCTACGACCGAATCCGTAGCCGCCGCCGTAGTTATAATTATACGATACCGCGCTCCCCGCAAACGAAATATATATATCGCGCACCTACCGGACTTAAATAAGAAGTATTCTTTAAAAAGGCTAGAGTTCTTCCGGCAAATATTATATAGGCTTAATAATATCGGGGCGCGGCTCGCTATTAGATATACTAGTAGGCGTCCGCGCCGTCGTAGCACGCGCTTTATAATATCTTAGTACGATACTATATTTAGAGACTTTACCTAGATATCGTCGCTAGGGAGCGCCGCTAGGCGCTTCTCCTTATCCTTCGTATTATATATTAGTATCTCCTCTTATCCGGTATATATTATCGTTTTTACTTACTATAAGGGCAAATAGTTAAAAGAGTTTTTCTCTAATACCGGATATCTTTATTACTTTCTATTCCTAGTAAGCTTTATTAGAGGATATCGTGCGATAAAGGGTAGGTATAAAGTTATTATACGAAACGTAAGGATTTATTAGAGAATAAAAAAAAATAACTATATAAAAAAACTAAATTAGCAGGGTTATTAATAAAGGTCGCCGCCGCGTATATCGCAGATAACGTTATCGCTTACCTCGGTTATTATCGTCGTTATCGTCGCTCCTCGCCTTACCTAAAGAGAAGAAGAAGAGGAGGGGAGGAGAGGAGAAGAAGGGAAGAAGAGAAGAGGGGAGGGTTTAGGAAAGAAGAGGGCCTTTTATATCTTTTCCGGATAGCCCGTTATATAACTTACCGTTCTTTACGAGGAAGAGAGCATCGTTACTTTATTTATCTCTACCTCCTACGGCTTCCTGCGCCTAGTCTTTTATATCTAACTTTTCGCCCTTGCGATACGGTAAAGACTAACGATAGTTATATTTTTATAAAATATCGTTAAAAGTAGAGTACCTCGGTACGTAACTGCCGCTGCTAATATAGCACCTAAGTCTTAAAAGGGATACGTACCTTTAGTATCTTACTAATACGGGTACGTATCGTATTTACTAATAGTAGGGGCAGGTTATCTAACCTATATATATTAGTTATTAAGGTATATAGTCTATTATCGACTAGGTTATATTATACTCTAGCTAAGTAGGCTCTTAGTGCCCCTCTTATACTAATTTAGTATACTAATTATATAAGTCTAATTAGGCTCGAGCCCTAAGTGGGTCTAGCTTAGACTAGGCCTGCGACACCTCCCCTAAGGCCAGGCAAGCTTAAAAGACTATCGTGATATTATTTCTTAGTATTTAGGCTACTAAAGCCTCCCCTATTCCTTAGCATAGCTAGATTTAGCTAGTATACGAACTGCTAATACTTATTTAGCTGTAGACCCTTCGTAAGGCCGTCTGCGATTATATCTACCATGCCGATCTGCTATAAATTAAAGAAGCCTATCTAATACCTCTAGATTATCTATTTATAGCGCAAATCGATATGCCTAGTACGTGCCTTATTAAGCGGGTTAATTACGGCGAGCCGGGCGTTTTAACTATCTATATATATTAGAAGAGGCCTCTTTTATTTATAGCCTATATCACGGATTATATCCGCGAGCTAGATCGTTATTAGGCTAGCGGGCGTTAGGGCTATAAATTCGGCCTTTATATTACTTATTATAACTAGGGTCTAACGCTTAGATCGCCACGCGATCGGCTTACTAGCGAGGAATATAACGAACCCGGCTATTAAGGCGCGGGTTGCCTAATTATCCGCGAACGATACGTCGGAATAGACGCGGAGTTAAAGGTCCTTATTATATGCCGCACTACCTAGTATAATGCTAAGAGAAGGCATGCCACGTAGATAGTAGAATAGATACTTTATCGCAGCTAAATAAGCGTAAGTTAGATAGGAATTTACCTCCGATAGTTTCTTCACGCTATATATAATATCGGGCCTCGTGCCTAGGGCTAGCTAATTTAGGCTACTTATACGTTTCTATTATATCGTAGCCTTTATCGCTATTTTAGCCTCTTTTTAATTATATAGAATCGTATACTTCGCGGGCCACGGCGTCTTCGTCGGCTTTAAATCGTCGGTATCGAATAGCTTAAGGATCTTACGGGTGAAGGAGGTCTAATATACTCGGATAGTGCGTGCCTCACGATCGCGATCGAACTCTAAGCTTAGGAATTCCTAAGGCTCGCTAAGGTGCTTAATTTCGTATAAATCGTCGAGAATTTCGGCCTTATTATTAATCTATGCTTACGTCGGTGCGGTAAGGAGGATATCGTCTATATAAAGAACGAGGAGACTGCCGTCGCTATAGTAATAAAGGCAGAGTTCGGAGTTAAGGGGTTCGAAATAGCGACTAGCTAGATCCTTAGCTGCACGCTCGAACTATTATCGTGGCGACGCGCGATACCTATAAAGAGCCCTTTTTAGGCGGCAAACGCGGCCTAATTTGTCCTTAAAGCCGTAAAGCTATTCGACGAAGATATCTTTATTAAGTTTAGCGTTAATAAAGGTATTTACGACGTCGAACTTAGCCTATTTAAGGTCTTATATAGCGATAAGCGTAAGGAAGATACGAACGGACAATTAATACGCTACCGTAGTATAGAGGTCTTTAACTAGCCGATCTATAGGATTACGATCTCCGCGGATAACCTAGCGAGCTTTCGCTATTAGATCTACGCCTTTAATAGGCTTCTCTATATATACCTAACGCCTAGGAAGGGTCTTTATATCGTAAGGCTTCGGTATAAGCTCCTAAGCGCCCTTTTAGTATAGTTTATTAAGTTCTTTATTTATCGCGGGCACTTATCGTTTATCGAAGTCGGGGAGTTTTTTCGCGGCACGATAATTGCTAGGGGCATAGCTTATAAAGGTTTCCGCAGCTAAGGCTAAGAGAATTATTATAAGCGCCTTACTAATATATTCGTCTTTATCGGCGAAGGTAACGTGCGGCGTAGCTGTCTTAATAATACCTTTAGTAGCTAGATTAGCCTATATAAGCCTCTTTAATCTTCTCGTAAGTTTAGTGCCCTAGATCTCCTTAGATAAATAGCGCTTACAGCGTTATATATCGGTTAAGGTAGAAGAAAGTATCGATACCTCGCGTATATATTAAGAGGGTCGTTTATCGGGCATTAAATCGGTTTATTAAAGCTATAGGGTACTAGCTAATTCGTTAGGATTATTATAATTATTATAATCGATCTAAAAGCTAGGAAGGCTTATAGATATAGGCAGTAATTATGCCTCTTTATTAGCTTTTTTAGCTTCTTTAATCGATAGGAGAAGGGTATTTTCTTTAGAAATCGGGCGCGGTGCCTCGTTACCTCGATTAGGCGTGGCGTTTAGTGAGGGAAAGTGCGAAGGGTCTCTCTCGGGCGTTTTAAATCGCTCTTTTAATAGCCCTATAAATTCCTCTTTAACGCGCGATAAATTTAATAATCCGGCTATAATAGTTAGATATTTCTTCGGTTATTACTTATTATTTGCTATAAGTGCAAATAGTCGAAGGAGTCCTTTTTCCTTAGTACTAGACGTTCTTATCTCCTTCTATTCCTACCGACCTTTCGAGGAAGGTATCTACGAATAAAGGGTATAACGCTTCTTAAGCGACACGCAGAGGATTATCCGAAAAAAAAAAAAAACGACTATATAAGATAACTAGGTTAGCAGGGTCGTTAATTAAGGTCGCCGCCGCGGCTATCGTAGAT
>PDHQ01000051.1:1292-80826 GCA_003339415.1 Ophiocordyceps camponoti-saundersi (nom. inval.)
GCTAGAGCAGGCGCGGGGGTGGTGGTGGGAGGGCGAGGGTACGAATAGGTCCGGCCCGTCGGGAGGGGGGGGGCCGGGATAACGGGGCCACCCCCCCCCCCCCCCCCGTCCTCCCCCCGGCCCCCCCCCCCCCCCCTCTGTTTTTTTTCTTTCTCCCCCACTCATCTTCTTTTGCTCTGCTCCGCGCGGCCCGGCACCGTGTCTGTTGTACACGGTGCCGTGGAAGGTGAAATGGGGCGGAAGGGAAAGAGAAAATTCTTTCCGGTATGCGGTTTGTGCGTCTTATCTGCACATCTATATGTACATATGTACATATACGGATTATTACGGGTGTGAAAAGCACGAGACATTCTACCTGCTTACACAGACAGAGAGGGAAAAGAGATTTATCCAAGCCCGGTTCGCACTTTCGTCCGCGCCTGGAAACGTGAATAAGTGAGTGAGTGAGTGAGAAGCGCCCTCTTGCCGAGGAAGGGAGAGTGGGGGGTGACCGGGCGGGGGACCGGAGCTGGACGAAAAAATACGGATCCATCGCACCGTATGTATGTATGTCCGTACTCGAGTAATAAGAAGAAAGACACACACACTCTCACCCACGCGCGCGCTCGGTGGAGAGAGAGAGAGGGGGGGGGGAGCCCGGAGCTGCCGCCTGCGCGTTTCCCCTGATAATACCGTGCTGTCTACGGAGTATAGCCAGCTACCTTGTACTTCGGTACATGCCCCAGGCTGGCTGGCTGGCTTGGCTGGCTGGACCTGTTTGCGCCCCCCGACCGACCTAGTGGGGCCGGGCGCGGCGACGATGGTCGAGTCATGGTCAGCCGCCGCCGAGAAAGACTCAGGATAATAATAACACGGGCAGGTCAGTCAAAGGGAGGGTCGCTCGACAGGCCGCCACCATCACCACCACCACGATCTTCATCACCGGTCCGCCATCATCATCACCATCACCATCACCGGCAGCTATTTCCCTTTCTCTACCCCTTCCCCATCTCCCACTCCCAAACCACCCCCATCTCCGGGACGAAGACGACCCAAATTCCGTGAGCCGAACGTGCGGCTGCGCCCGGTTTTCGCTTTCCGTCAGGCTTTTTTTTCCTCTTTCCTTTCCCACCCCCCCGCTCTCTCGCCGGATGGATTTCTTTTTTTTTTTTCGTGGCTCGATTCCGGCGCACAGTGCGGCCCGTGAGCGTGTGTGACTCACCAGTCCCCGGGTGGGAGTACTCCGTAGATGGTGCGTTCGGCGTCGTCTTCCTTCTCTTTTCCTGCTTGGCCCTTTTCTTTGCCTATCCCCGGGCGCCGTCTGCCGTCCCGTCTGCACTGTACGTACCCGGATTGCCGTCGCGCGGCACGGTGCGGCTACAGAATATTCGTTCTTATGCCGAAACCCGAGATGCGTCACTTTTCTCTCACCCTTTCACTCTCTCGCTCTCGCTCTCTCTCTCTTCGCTTCATCCCTCTCACCCCCCCCCTCTCCCGCCCCGTCATTTGCCGCCGCCGCCGTCTCCTCCGCCTCCGCCGGTCCGAACGCCGGTTCACTTTCCCCCCCCCCCTTCTCCACCCTCATCACCCCCCCCCCTCTCACACTCTCTTTTGCCGGCCGCAAATTCTCGACCGGTCCCTTTTCTTTCGATCCTCCTCTCTCTCTCTCGCTCTCCCTCCGGTTCCGCCAAGATCATTCTTCTATCCCCCCCCTCTTTCTCCCCCCCCCCCCCCCTTGTCCTCTTGAACCGCCGGGTTTCCTCCCGCCGGGCCAATCATACCATAATCTTCTTCTTCTTTCCCGCCGAGACACGCTGCGACGCTTTTCCAAGTCCTTCCCCCCTTTCCCCCCGGGCCAATGGGGGCCGCGCCGACCTGCCCTGTGCGACCAGCTGAAGGCCGCAGAGAGCAACGGGCCGCCGCCGACGACGTGGCTGTCAGCCCACTCACACCCATACCCTTTCTCTCCCCCCCTTCTCATTCATTCACTTCCCCCTTTTTTGCTTCTTCATTTCTTTGCGGCGAGTCCCCCGTCTCTTCCGGTGCCCGGGGCCGACCACCGGTTGACGTGGTCGTTTCGTTATTTCGAGTCCAGCCACAAAGAAACCCCTCCTTGATGCACCGTCTCCCACCGGGCCTCGACCCGCGCGGGGATTCGGCGCTCAAGTTGGGTACGTATGAGTTTGTATTCGTCTGTATGTATGTATGTATCTGTAGGCACGTTGTATGTATCCATCCGGCCTCGGTGAAGAAGAGTAAAAGACGGGATATCATATCAAAGCAGCCATACATGCTGTATATATGTATGTACATTCATATGTCCATCCATTCACACATTACATCCCCCCCCCCCCTTTGCAAATGCAACGGCATCCCGTTCATCGCCCAACAAGAACCCCCCTTTCGACCTTCCTCCCCCTCCTCATATTTCTTTGAATTCACCCGCATGCAGCGGCTCACCCGGCCGGCCATTCATCTCCTCCCACACGGACCGGACCTCTTCTTGGATGCTCCGCTTGGCTGGCTGAGCCGGCCCCAGTATCCTGCTCGCCTTCTCACGCTCCAATTGGACTGCATCGGCGTCAGTAAGCAAGGGTAATAGAAGCAAAGCAAAGCAAAAAAAAAAAGGGTACTACTTACCGTGCAGGAAAACGGCCGCCCGCTTCCCCGAGTACAGGGCGTGCGGCACGTTGGTCGAGTTGTCCGAGTTTGCATCTCCGACGGCAAAAACTCCCGGCACGTTCGTCATTAGGCCCTTTGCATTGTCCGCCCTGAGCCGTCCTCCTATCATCTGGACGCCCAGGTCCTGACCCAGGTTAGAGGCCTCCTCGTTCTTCAGGTTGGCTAGGAAAGCGTCGCTGGTGGCGGACGAGCCGTCGACGAAGTTGACCTGAAACCTGTCAAACTCGGCCGTGCTTGGCTTGCTCGGGTCGTGGAAGCCGGCGGCGCCGTCTTGGACTCTTTGTATCGACGCGATGGTGCGGTTGTCCACCTGGACGCCCGCACGTTGCAGCTGCTGCTCCCACACGGCGTTCTTCTGCGTCGTCACGTTGCGATTCTCTGGCGTGTCCGTCCCGTTGACAAAGGCCGTGATGCGGCTGTTCAGCGTCAAGATTTCCAAGACGGTCGACGGCACCTGGTCAAATGGTCCCAGGATGCCGAGATGTTGGTCCGCGTGCTCGTGTCCGTCGCACCAGGGACACCAGAAGATGCCCTTGCCCCAGTTTTCCCGGAAGCCCGGCGTGTCGGGGAGGAGGTCTCGGAGGCCGGTGCCGAGTACGATCTTGGCGGCCGTCTTGGTGATGTGTTCCCCTGAGGGCGAGGTGTAGTTGACGGTAAAGTACGAGTAGACGTCCTTTTTGATGGGCCTGATGCTGACGACGGTTCCGTTTTGCATCGTCACCGTGTTGTACTCGAGGATCTGCTTGCGGGCCGCATAGCGGTAGTAGGGCGGTGTGACGCCTGGTGAGCCGGGTTAGCACACATCCTCAGCATGCCCTTGTTCTTTTCTATTCTCTTCCACATAAGTTGAGGTTTCCCAGGTAGATTCTCACCATCAAAGCCGATTACATCGTGCATGTGCCGCGTCGCGTTGTTCCGATACTCGCCCGAGTCGAGGACGAGGATACGTCGCCGAACGCGAGCCAAGCCACTGGCAGCACTTAGACCGGACGGGCCCCCGCCGACGATGAGAGCTTCGTAATCCCATGGCTCAGGCGTTGGTGAAGTCCACGTAGACGGCGGCGGCGGCGGTGGAGATTGTGGTGGTGGTGGTGGTGGTGGAGGTGCCGAAAACACCGGCTGGGCGATAACCAGGACTACTGATGCCAAGGCGAGGAACCACATTGCCACCTATCCGACGGGGGGTGGGAAAAGAAGGGAGAAAGGGCGAAGAAGGGCTCGTCTGTAAGAAGACTGTGCGTGTACGACGATAACTCTCAAGGGATGGCCGAGCAAGTTATGTATAACACGCCAAGAGAGCAAGACAAGAATAAGGGGGAGAGACAAGAGTGAGGATATTGGAATTCCCTCTCTGACGAGATGCCGTTCCTCTCGAGCCAGTTCTGCTCTCCTCACCTTTCTCTCTACCCTTCTACTCTCTCCTCAGGACGGACGACTACTTTATATTCTAGCCACGGAAACCAATAGTAGACCGTTTCTATAGCAGCTAGCTACCCATGTCCGAGCGAAGGACCGGTCACAAACCTCAGCTCCCCGTGCTTTCTTTTTTGGTTCCTTGGTCCCATCGTTGATAGCAGGGATGGGGGAGGGGAAAGGATCCGCTTCATCTCCACGTCCTCATTCATAATGGTGATGATCGGCACATTCTGTTATCCAAAGCATACCGATGTGGTACATGCATACACACACGCACATGTTCCGTTTTTTGACAGACAGCTGTAATGCACGTTTGTCCATACAAAACGACCGTCCAGGCGCATACACGAGCATGTACATGTATGTATGTCTGTCTGTCTTTGCAGCATCACATTTCACCACTCGTCGTCACCTTGGCCCTGGCTTATTCCGGCGCTGGCGTGCCTACCGTCCGGCTTCCGGTGCCCGCCGATTAAGTGGGGCCGGAGCCAAAATCGGCGGACGCCGTCGCTAAGAACGGCGGGGGTTGTTTAAAAAAGACGACGAGACTCAACGGATTAAAGCATATGATTAAGCTAGTCCACGCGGATACATGAAGGATTGAGTGTGTCACCTCTTCTTCGTCGGAAAATCGCTGCTGTGAAAATGCATACATACGAGTCACGACACATGTTCAACTCCGTATACACAAATTGATGGCATGCATGCAAACACGTCATTTCAATACTTCCTTGGAAAGCCCGCCCCTTCGAAACCAGCTCATATGTACAATACGAATTACCTTGCTAATCTAGCTCCTATATTTACCTACTACGGATAGGTATCGAAAAATACCCGTAGGTCGACACTAGTCTACGGCCGACGGGTAAGCATACATTCATGCTAACATACTACTAACATGGCCCTCAAGCCTCGAAACGCTCTGACAACGATTACATGATGCATGTATGTATGTATGTATGTATGCACTATAAGAACTATATAGGTAGCAAGGCCGAAAACGGATCCCAATTTCCCTATCCCCAAGGAGGAACCCCCGTTAGGAGACGTGGAGTTCGCCGAAGGAAACGACCGGCTGGAATTCCTCCCTTATTTTCTCCTTCCCTCTTCTCGTCTACTATTTCCTACGGCTTTGACCAATAGGCAGGCAGTCTAGAACTTCATTTCGGCGCGGGGAGCCCGCATAAAGCGTGCCTATCTACGGATTAAAGCGCCTATGTATGTACATACATACATACATACATGTCACATCTCCGCTCCCACAGCAAGTGCCCGATTATTGCCTGCAATATCCTCCGTCTATCAAAGGACTTTTATGGCTGCAACCTCGCAACTCGCTGATTGGAAAAGGAGGAAACGTAAAGTGCAATCTATTGCAAATCTATTGTCGTCTAAACGGTAACACGCAAAAAAAAAAGGAACCCAAGACCAAGTCTATGTATTTGCCCTCTGCTGTCTATATCCCTGTCTCAAAGGAAACGCGACTGCATGATGCAATTCAACCGTTCCCACCGACGGTCTCTTACCGCACTACACCACTCACTTCTCGATGATGCCGTAGCGCGCCAGCGGAAAGGCCTCGAGGCTAGTCACCTCCTCTGCCCAGCCGTCTCCGGGCCGTCCGAGCTGGTGTGGCTCGATGTGGTCCCCCGCCTGTCCGGTTCGGCCGGCGAGCACGCTTTCTTCCTGTCCGGCGTAAACCTCCTTCAGCTGCGGATGCGGACACCAGATGACGCGCATGCCTGCCCTTCGACCGGCCTCGACGCCCGCCACCGAGTCCTCGAAGACGAGACACTCTTCCGGTCGGACGGGAGCCTCGCCCTTCGGCAAGGACGCGTTGATGGTCTGCAGAGCAAGCTGGAAGATGTCAGGTAGCGGCTTTCCACGGCTCGGATCCAGACGCGCGTCGTCGCCCAACACCCGACGTGAAGGCGGGAAAAGATCAAATAGAGAAGCCAAATGGTTCGTCTTGAGCTTGTAGTTCCCCGTATGAGAGCTCGTCGCCAGGGCAATCTGAGCCGACGACCGGACCAGCCTGCTAATCAGATCGACGACGCCGGGAAGAGGCTTCGTCGTCGGAAAGTGCTCGCGTTGAAGAGCCGACAGCTCAGCCAGGTACTGCTCCTGACTGATGGGAAGCTTGGCCCAGTCCTGAAAAATGCCGGCTACGACCGGACCGGGCCGGCCCTGCAACATGGCCTTGATATCCCACGGCATCGGAGGCCGACCGTATTTTTCGAGTACTAGGTTCGTGCATAGCGTGTAGAGGTCTTCGGTGTCTAGAAGGAGACCGTCCATGTCGAAGAGACAGGCTCTGACTGGGGGGAAGCTGTACGTAAAGGGTAATATCGGTTAGAATATCCGTACGGACAAGACAGAGGGGTGTGCGACTACGAGAAAAAGCATGTAAGACAGATGAACGTACTCGGTTTTCGGTGTCATTTTCATGGCCATAGTCTTGTGTGAAACAGGGTGTCTTTTCGTATTGTATCAGGTGTTATGAGGCTGATGATGATAGTAATGATGATGATGGAACAATGCGCGTCAAAGGAAGAAGAGAAACGAGAAGATGATAGGAGGTTTTTGTAGCTTCGAGGAAACTCTGTCAATGATCAATGAGAGATGCCCTGCTTCCCATGAGGCATGATCTTTATATACCCTCTCAGTTGCCCCTATTTCTGTACCGTCTTCCTGTCCCTAGACCGCTCCTCCTCCTACTAACGCCCTGTTGGCCCTTTCCTCGTTAATCTTCGTTAATTGTGCCGTTCAAGCCATATCCGTAGAAAGAGCCGCAGACGTGCTGTAAGAGAATCCGTACCGAGAAAGGTTTTTGCGCACATGAAGGGGAATATAGTGGTGTCTGCACAAACATGCATCTGCAGCGGTGTGTGTGTACGGATACGTGCATGTGTATCCAGGGTAGGTGCTGTATCACGTGACGCATCTCTCCGCTGTTCGGCTTCTATTCGGTACGGGCACAAGACGAGTTCGGCACCGGTTTGCGATGCACAAGCATCCAGTCCTGGAACTGCTCCCCTACCAGTGACTGAATCCATCTTCCCCCCCCCCATTCTCTCGATCCTCCAATTCTCCACGTTCAAGAAGGAGGAGGAAGATCAAAGAGAGAACCAATGTCGAACCCTGCAGATGACAAACTTACAGCTGAAGAGGAAGCGGTACATTCTCCCTCTGCAGCTGTCCCATCCACCTCACGCCAGCAACTGACGCCCTCCTCCAGCGAGAGTGCCACGCTATCAAGGCCGAGGCAAATGCCCTCTTCGCCGCCCGCGATTACCACAACGCCCTCGCCCGCTACGACGATGCCCTGGAAGCCTGTCCTCCTCATCTCGCCTTCGACCGCGCCGTGCTGCTGAGCAACGTCGCGGCTGCGCATCTGCAACTTGAGCAGTGGACTGAAGCTATCAAGGCTGCGTCAGACGCTATCCTTGCGCTTGATGGGGAAGACGCGCCAAAGAAGGACGATGCGTCTTCCGAAGAGACGGCAGCGGAGAAGAAGGAGTCTGCAGATGACGACACACCTCTAGAGGAGCCTGCCAGCGGCAAGAGACCAACAGAGGCGCATACAGATAACAAAACACCACCGGAGAAGCCTCACACAGAACAAGTTCCAGACCATACCGCCGTCGACGAAGAAATTATCAGCAACGGCGCCAAATCCTCAGCCAACCCCGCACCAGCATCGCCTCGCGAAGCCGACATCGCCCGCATCCGCATCAAAGCTCTCCTCCGAAGGGCCCGCGCCCGCTCCCAAGCCGGCGGCTGGCAAAACCTCTCCGGCGCCGAGGAAGACTACCGCGCCCTGGCCGCCATGCCCGGTCTGACCCCCGTCGACGCCCGCTCCGTCCGTGCCCAGCTCAAGGCCCTCCCGCCGAGGACAAAGGCCGCCCAGGAGGCCGAGATGTCCGAGATGTGGGGCAAGCTGCGACATCTGGGCGATGGCATCTTGAAGCCTTTTGGCCTTAGTACGCAGAACTTTCAGATGGTCAAGGATGAGAAGACGGGTGGTTACAGCGTCAATTTCAATCAGGGTCAAGGGCCTTCTTCCTCTTGACTGTTGACATCTTCAGCATATGAGCCATGGCGCATGACGGTTGAGATTATCCTGGGAATGATTTCGGCCTTGTCCTTCTTTCTTTGCCTGGCCTTCTAAGCCAAGCTCTCGACTCCCATTTACTTGTCTACCTAGTCTGTCCAACAGTTCTGGACAAGGCAGCTGTTTACGATGGAAACACATTCACAGAAGCACGGACAACGTTGAAGAGCAAGTCTTGAGCATAAGAATAATGAAGTTCATTACCGTCTATCGTCTATCTCGGTGAGTTCTTTTTTTTTCCTCGCCAGCCTCCGTTTTCCAACGCTGGTTCTCTCCCTCTCCTTCTCATCTCTCTGTCTCCTTCTCATCTCCCTGTCTCCTTTTCACTGTCCGTCAAACCAGTCTCTAATACGAGTACTTGTAGGTCTGGTAGTAGCCGCGACCCTTGCCATCATTGGTCCTGTAGGTATAGCCGTCGGCGCTGCCCCGTCCCTTTCCGTTGCTGGTGACCCAGTCCCAGTGAGGGCCGCTGGGGTTGTCGTCATCACCCTGCGAGCGCCAGACCCAGTGGCCGCCGTAGCTGTAGCTGCTGCCACCGCCGCCATACGAGCTGCTGCCGCTGCCGTAGCTGTCGTCATCGTCGTCGTCGCCGCCGCCGAAGCCGCCGCCAGATCCGCCGCCGAAGCCGCCGCCTGAGCCGGAACCGCCACCGAAGCCACCACCAGAGCCGGAGCCGCTACCGGAACCGCCACCGAAGCCGCCGCCGCCGCCGCCACCGCGTCCGCCACCGGTGACGCGTCCACCGCGTCCACCCTTACGGCGTCCACCGCCAGAGCCGCTGCCAGAGCCGCCGCCGAATCCGCCGCCGAACCCGCCACCAGAGCCGCTTCCAGATCCGCTGCCGCCGCCGAAGCCGCCGCCAGAGCCGCTTCCAGATCCGCTGCCGCCGCCGATGCCGCTTCCAGAGCCGCTTCCAGAGCCGCCGCCGAAGCCACCACCAGAGCCGCTTCCAGAGCCGCCGCCGAAGCCACCGCCAGAGCCGCTTCCAGAGCCGCTGCCGCCGCCGAAGCCACCGCCAGAGCCGCTTCCAGATCCGCTGCCGCCGCCGAAGCCGCCGCCAGAGCCGCTTCCGGATCCACCACCGAAGCCGCCGCCAGAGCCGCTGCCGCTGCCGCCGCCGAAGCCACCACCAGAGCCGCTGCCGGAGCCGGAGCCAGATCCACCGCCGAAGCCACCACCAGAGCCGCTGCCGGAGCCGGAGCCAGATCCACCGCCGAAGCCACCGCCAGAGCCGCTGCCGGAGCCGGAGCCAGATCCACCGCCGAAGCCACCGCCAGAGCCGCTTCCGGATCCACCGCCGAAGCCACCACCAGAGCCGCTGCCGGAGCCGCTGCCAGATCCACCGCCGAAGCCGCCACCGGAGCCGCTGCCGGAGCCGCTGCCAGATCCGCCGCCGAATCCGCCACCTGAACCGCTTCCAGAACCGCTACCAGATCCGAAGCCCTCGCCGAAACCGCTGCCAGAGCCGCTGCCGAAACCGCTGCCAGAGCCGCTGCCGAAACCGCTGCCGGAGCCGCTGCCGAAACCGCTGCCGGAGCCGCTGCCGAAACCGCTGCCAGAGCCGCTGCCGAAACCGCTGCCAGAGCCGCTGCCGAAGCCTTCGCCGAAACCGCTGCCGGAGCCGCTGCCGAAACCGCTGCCGGAACCGCTGCCGAAACCGCTGCCGGAGCCCTCGCCGAAGCCGCTGCCGAAGCCCTCGCCAAAGCCGCTGCCGCCACCGGAACCGAAGCCATTACCGAAGCCTTGGCCGAAGCCGCTTCCGCCGCCAGAACCGAAGCCGTTACCGAAGCCTTGGCCGAAACCGCTGCCGCCTCCCTGGCCGAAGCCGCTGCCGAATCCGCTGCCGCCTCCTTGGCCGAAGCCGCTGCCGAAGCCGCTGCCGCCTCCTTGGCCGAAGCCATTACCGAAGCCACCTCCCTGGCCAAAGCCGTTGCCGAAACCGCCACCGCCGCCACCGGCGCCGCCACCGCCGCCATTACCCCCGTTAATGATGATAGGGCCGCCTCCGAAGCCGCCACCACTGCCGCCTCCGAAGCCGCCGCCGCTGCCGCCGCCGGCACCGGCACCACCACCGCTGCAGTCCTTGTGCAGGACCGATCCGCAGAGGAGCGAGCAGGTGGCCGCGGCCGGAGTCTGCAGACTGCGCTTCTGGACGTCGGGGCAGGGGTCGCAGATGCGGCAGATGCTCTGCACGTGGCGCTGCTTGACGGTGACCAAGTCCTTGGCCTTGTCGGCAGCGGCAACGTCCTTCTTGAGCTCAGCTGGCTTGGGCACGTCCGGAAGCTTGGGGCCGCCCGCTGGCTTGGGGCCGACGGCTGGTGCCTGACGCTTCGCCTTGGTCTTGCCAGTGGCGGCGCCCTTGACGGCCTCGACCGGCTTGGTGACAGCCTTCTTGTCGCACTTGTTGTCCGTGTTCGTGCAGACAGCCTTGCAGTCCTCAGCCGGGCCGTGGATGTCGCCCTCGAGGCAGGGGTCGCAGATGCCGCAGATGCCCTCGAGGTCGTGCTTCGAGATGGTGAGCATTGCCTCGCTGGTGCTGGCGGCAGCGGTCTTTTGCTGCTTTTCGGCGGCCTGCTGGGTTTTGGTCGCCTGCTGTGCATCGGCGGATTGGATGCTGGGAGCGGCCATGGCGCCGGCCACGAGGGCGGCTGCGGCGACGGTCAAGGAGTTGATCTTCATGTTGAAAGTCGGTGTCGAAAGGGAGACGGGGGCTCTTTGTTGTTTTTTGTTGGCTTGGAGCTAGGAAGTCTGTGGCGAAAGGAAGGCCTAGGCTGGAGAAGAGCTGGGTGAAGGACTGGACTGGAAGTGAGAGCTGTGAGGAAGCCTGGTGAGAGAAGTTGGTAATGAGGTTGCCAGACGGACTTAATATAGCTTTTTGGGACCTGCTTGTACGAAGGCTTCTTTGGGAGGTTGCTGGTCTGGTGGAGGATTCTGGTGTGAGGCTTGGGGAATGAGTCTCTTGCTGCCTGAACTGCTGTTTCTCCTTCAACTGTGGGTGGCAGCTCTATCCCAGACATTGACGGGAGTGAGACTTGGGCTGTGGATGCTCGTCTCGCTGGCAACAAGCTTCTCTTCTTTTCTCCATGACCTTTTTGGGGAGGGGAGTCGATACGATTTGCTTGATCATTTTCCTCTGCTTCTTACTATCATTTCACTCTCTTCTTCCTTGATGGACAAGCACTTTCTTCAACTCGACAAGATGTTGTGCAACATCAAGCTACCGATACCATGGCAAAGACTTACACCTACAGAGGCAGATCATCGATCGTCTCAACGACTACAAAGGAATGGGCAGAAGCTCCCCCATGTCTCGAGCATCGTCAAGGCTGATGAAGCTGCGCGGTTGGATAGGAGGCTGAACGGGAGCGGGCCGATCGAGACAAACTGGTTCGGTTGAAGTTTGATCTTTTTTAGCTCTGACTCTGACTCTGTCTCTCTGACGAGACGGTTTCTAACAGCGATGAGGCGATTCGGTTTCAATGGGGATTTTGCTGGATGGATTTGTTGGATCCTTTTTGCTTGGGTTGTTGATGTGGTGGTTGTTTGGTTGGTTGCTGAGTTGATACTGCTTCCACTCTGTATGTAGGCGTCGTTACTGGGCTGTACTTTTCTTAATCTGTCGTGCTTCGTCTTGTTCAAGATTGAGATGATGACTGTTCGTCAATGCTGCTGGCTTTACTGAGGAGGTCAGTATGGACATACTGTCACATACATAGATCAGGCGCCTTGAATACCATCCAGCCGCTAGGAGCGGGCCGATCGATGGCGTTGTCACGGCCGCATTCCAGGCTGAACCGGATAGCTCTGCGATGCTGGCTGTGGCTGAACTTGATTCCCGCTTGTCTTCTATTATCACGCTCATGGCTAGACTCCTATGCTTTGATGCTATGATGCTATGCCTTATTCATCCACTTTCACATTTTATACAACACATTACACAGTTATGTGCTAGAGTTCACGTGAAACGGCTTCGCGACAGAAGGGCGAACTTTCTCACGTGACAGCTTTCACAGACTTTCTGCCCTTCCCACCAGACACCATCCAACCAGCCAACCAACCAAAGGGGGGTATCGTCACACTCCTCTCTTCTTCCTCGTTTTCCTCTCTGAGCTTATGACTGAATCGGCGCCGGCGCCGTGCAACATTCTTCGCGGGCACAAGGCCCAAGTCCATACCGCTTCCTTCATCCGCAACAATGAGCGTCTCGCAACGGCTGACGCGGACGGATACGTCGTCCTCTGGGATTTGGCCGTCATGCGACCGGCTGTCGTCTGGAGGGCGCACGAGAAGTCCATCCTCGGCGTCCAAGGATGGGGTATGGACAGGGTCATTACGTGCGTTTGGCGCGCTGAAGAGATGTTGCGTGTGTACGCGAGGCTGACGTCTTTTCTGGGGGGCGCTCGAGCAGACATGGACGCGATAACAGGCTCGTCGTTTGGAAACTGTCTGCCGAGGACGAGATGGGCTTGAGTGCTGCCTTGCCGGTGGAGCATGTCGATGAAGAGCGTCGAAAGCCTTGGATCCTGTACCTTCTGGAGATCAACACGCTCAATTTCTGCTCCTTCGCAGCTTGTGCGAAACGCCCGGATGCAACGCTCTCAGGACCGGACGCCTCTTCCGACCTTCTGTTGGCCGTGCCGAATACGCTGGCGACCGAGGCGGTGAGTCTTGTCTCTGGGCCGTGCCGTGGAAAACATGGTGCTCATAAAATCGTCTAGGTTGATATCTTTGCCCTGCCAAGCCAATCGCGTCTCCATACCGTCAAGTCCGGCTCGACGACAGGTCTTGTCATGGCCTTACGGTTGCTGCACGTGGCAGGATGCGTGACACTGATAGCCGGCTTCGAGAACGGCAGCGTATCGGTGCGACGTCTTGATGCCGCCGGGGCTTGGACGATGACATACTCCTCCCAGCCGCACTCCCAGCCCATCCTATCGTTGGCTGTCCATCCCGACCACGAATTCTTCTTTTCCTCTTCGGCCGACTCCATCCTTGCGCAGCACCCTATCCCCACTGCCCAGCGCTTCTGCCCCGGTGTCGACACGAAGACGGGCAAGATGGAGGAATGGAAGCATCCGCTCAAGACGGTCAACACCAAACATTCCGGTCAACAGAGCCTGTGCGTGCGCTCGGATGGAAAGATTCTTGCCACTGCTGGTTGGGACTCCAAGGTCAGGGTCTACTCAGCCAAGACGTTGAACGAGCTCGCTGTTCTCCAGTGGCACAAGGTCGGTGCCTACGCCGTTGCCTTTTCCGACGTCGTCCAAGCCCAGACGGCTGGAGGCGACGACCAGTCGTCCGCTCCGGCCACCACGAATTCCCTCGTCGGCGCCAAGGACCGGATGAGTGTGAGGGAGCGGCGGATCCGTCGGGCCCGGACGACACACTGGCTCGCGGCCGGGGCCAAGGACGGCAAAGTCAGTCTATGGGACATTTATTGACTGTTTACTCAGTTGAGTCGGCTCGGCTCGGCAAAGTCTATGAGTTTTTTTCTTGCCTAGTTAGCATCTCGTCTCCATGAGCGAGTAAGGGGCAAGGGCACAGTCTTACAGTGTGACATCCGAGAGGTGCCCTCTCTGGACAGCTCCCACCAGCCCCTCAGCATCCAGGCAATGACGAGCGCATCTCGATTCCGCATGCTCATTTCGGAGCTGATGAGAAGGCTCTTGACGCCCCCGCTCTCGGCCAGCTCACGGGCGACGAGCCGTTCCTGGGAATCGTACCACTCGAACTGAACGGCCTTGTCCTTGGACGGCAAGGCAGTGAAGAGAACTTGTCCACACAGCAGGCGGTGATGGGGCCCGCGGGTGGCGCGGTGCACCCGGTAGCCCTTGGCCAGAGCCCACCTCCGATGACGAAAAGTCGTGATGCCCAGCGAGCCAAGACTCTGTCGAGAGGTGGGATCGGCGTGGAAGGGAAAGGTGGGCCCGGTGATGGCTCCGGGGTGTCTCAGATCGTAGATGTGCTTGGGTCTCATAGACACTTGGGGAGAGCCGCCGTCGTGCTGCTTCAGGGCGTGGTCGAGCCGGTCGACTTTGACTTGGCGGTTGCTGTCGCTGAGGAAATCTGCATCGTGAGAGAGTTCGTACAGCGCCAGAGGCGGCGCCGGTGATCTATCCGAGTAGATGAACCGGCCGGCGGCGATGAGAGTGGCCGGCTGGACCATGGGATCGACCATGGGCCGATGATGGCCGCGGCTGTATGCCGGCGGCTCGTCAACCATTCCGCCGGGACCGAAGCGTCGTGACATGATGGAGCGAGCGACCTGTCCCTGAGGCTGGTGGTGATTACGGCGCGCCGAACCGGCCAAAGCGAAGAGCATGCTGCGGGCTAGAGAGTGCTGGACTTGGCGGGTTGCAATGAGCGACGTCGACGTCGTCGTCCTTGCGGCGACGGGATCTGAGGGCATTGTGAGAGCCAAGAAGGTTTTTCAAAGAGGAAGAGCCGGGACGAGGTTTGCGGTTCTTTTGTCTTCCCCTTTGTCTTTAAGGTTAGAACTTTGAGATGAGTCGGAGACGATGGAAGCAAGTTGAGTCTATCGTTGAAATCGACGCTTTACCAAAGATTGAGTAGTAAAAGTAAGGGGAAAAGGAAGGGGGGTTAAGGAGAGGAGAGGAGAGGAGAGGAGTTGAGGAAGAAGGACCAGGAAGAAGAAGTAGGGTTTCAAAAAGGGAGGGGGAACGATTTGGCCCGCGAATCGTGATGACAAGCCAAAGCTAGGTAATGACTTACGAGTGACTGACGCGTGGCTCTTGCTTCTTCTTTCTCTGTTCCTTTTTCTCCTGATACTTAGTCGTTGGTTTGAAACGGGTTTCTCAGGGGAGGGGGGGGGGGGGGGGGGAAGGGTTTGAGTCCGGATGTAACTATATACGCATGTAATGGACGTAGAAGCCAATCGAGGCTTTTCAGTCTCGTGACAAGTTCTTTCTCTCGTATTTCGATTCTCCCCCCCCTCGCCCTCATTTCTCTCGTTTTTTATCTCTCTTGGCTTGACCTTACCCTCCGGAAGGCCGGGAGTTGCGGAGTTTAGAAGCCAGTTACGTACAAGGCATTTACATATGTACATACCACTTCTACTCGGGGAATTTGAGGGATAGAAAAAAACGGGGTTTTCGATTGAATGAATAAGAAAATACAGAGTGTGGAAAAATTGAGACGCCTTCTGCTTCGAATATCCCATTTACTCAGCCCATCATCGAGATGTGCGAAAATTGGGGGGAACAGACGATTTGGAAAGGGGGGCTGGAATTGTTTGCCAAGCTTTGCCAAGTGACGTCAAGGTCAGTCATTCTTGTATCACATGCTTTTGATAAGTCAGATAAGACTCACGTGCGCGGCGTGTAAAATTCCAAAAGTCGGCCTTTTTTTATGAGGTAAGCTCTCGCAGATTCGTGCCTGGAATTTGAATGTCACGTGCAGAAGCTTAGTCTTATTCGGGTCGGGCCGGCAAGTCCAGCTATTGGTGCTGGACGCTCGTGATGACAATGCCATAGTAGTAAGCTGTCAACCTCTATTGTGCTCCCTTCCCTTTCTCCTCTCTTATTCTCTACGCCTTTCTCTGGCGTTTTCAGAGATGATGCTGAGTCGAATAGGGCGGTCTCTTACGAGGGCGATCAGGCCAGCTGCGATAGTCACTCCGACGATAACACGACGCTGCCTGCAGACGGAGACGCTCCCTTCCACATCGATCCCCGTCATCCGCAGCATCGAGGCGATTCGAAAATGGCGCGCCGGCCGTACCTCTACCGTCGGACTGGTTCCCACCATGGGCGCACTTCATGAGGGTCATCTCAGTCTTATCCGGGCGGCGGCGAGGGAAAGCCAGGATGTCGTCGTTAGCGTCTTCCTTAACCCTGCCCAGTTCGGAGCCGGCGAGGATCTAGCTTCCTACCCCGTAACGTGGGAAGGCGACGCGGCGGCTCTGGCGAGGATAGATGGACAGGAACTCTCTTCTTCTTCTTCTCCTTCTGCTTCTCCTTCTTCGCACGGACTACAGGGCGGTCGTATCCGAGCCATCTTCGCACCCGACATCTCCTCCATGTACCCTGAAGGAGCACCGGGTCCGTATCCCGATAGCAAGGGGACGTTCGTCTCCATCACGCCTCTGGGTGAAGTTCTCGAGGGGGCGAGTCGTCCTACTTTCTTCCGTGGCGTGGCGACGGTTTGCATCAAGTTGTTTAACCTCGTTCAGCCGGACGTCGTCTTCCTAGGACAAAAAGACGTGCAGCAAACGGTCGTCTTGCGTCGGATGGTACGCGACTTGATGCTTCCCATTCGCATATCCGTCTGTCCCACCACCCGTGACGAAGATGGCTTGGCCCTCAGTTCGAGGAATGTCTATCTGGGACCTAGGAGGAGGGCTGTGGCGGTTAGGCTTCTTCCCGCTGCGTTGAAGGCTGCGTCCGCTGCCTACCGTCACTCCCTTTCGAGGAAGGATATCCTCGCCGAGGCGGACGAGGTCTTGAGGAAGCTTGCTGCTGAGCAGGATGCCTTGTCGCCTGAGGAGAGGGTTCGGTTCGAGGTTGATTATGTCTCGCTTGCGGATCCGGATACCCTCCTTGAGGTTGACGCTGTTGATCCGCTTCGTGGCGCGGTTCTTAGCGCTGCTGTGCGCATGCTGCCGTTGGAAAAGGTCCGTGATGGCGAAGAGGTGGGATATGCCAACGGGCCAGTCGTCAGACTCATCGACAACGTCATCTTGGAGCCTGGAAAGGGGAGGGTATGAATTTTTGGTCCTTTTTTTCTTCTTGTCTTCACGTATTACTACTACGACACACCATCTCTCTCTGTCACAGACGAGCTCTCCCCGGCTTCCTCCTTCGCCTCGCCTCCTCCACACTCTGCCTCAGCGCCAGCCTGTCCTCCCGACTGAGCCTGCTGGGGGCCTTTGCCTCGGCGGCCTCGGCGAAGAGCCTGCGTCCCAACTGGTCGGTGAGGCGGAGGACGCGAGAGCTGACGGTGGCGCCGTCCCGACGGTTCTTACCCTCGCGACGCGCGCTGGCGATCTTCTCGGTAAAGTCCCAGAGCTTGCCCTCGGCGACGAGGGCGCCC
This sequence comes from Ophiocordyceps camponoti-saundersi (nom. inval.), assembly GCA_003339415.1. Taxonomy (NCBI): domain Eukaryota; kingdom Fungi; phylum Ascomycota; class Sordariomycetes; order Hypocreales; family Ophiocordycipitaceae; genus Ophiocordyceps; species Ophiocordyceps camponoti-saundersi. The sequence goes on from PDHQ01000051.1 coordinate 18,535, forward strand.
GTCGCCTTGTCTCGGGCTGGACGCCACGACGCGTCCAGCTGGATCCGAGGCGGCGTCTTGGGGTCGCGCGATTTGACGACGAGGATCATCTGATCTTGTTCGAAGCGCGTGTACGAGTTCTTGAGCGTCTCTTTGTTGACGGCTTCGAAGTAGGAGAGGTCGCCTTGGTGATAGAGAGTCTTTCCGAGCTGCAAGGAAAATAATACTGTCAGAATAGGGGGCAAAGAAAAAGGGGGGCAATATGAGGCTTTAGAGACGAGAAAGAGTTTATGAAGAAAAAGAGAGAGAGGGAGGGAGGGAGAAAGCCCTTACCAATTGTGCGCTGTCCTGCGTCTTTGCCTGCTCTAACCACACGTCGCCCTCCTCCTCGCCCAATGGCGGCGTCAAGCCCATCAGCGACACGGCGGCCAACCAACTGGCCTCGATAAAGGGCCAGAGGAGGAAGCAGTAGAAGTCGTAGTTTTCGCGGCCCGCTTTGCGCTCCTCGCTCGAGAGGCCGACGGTAGTGACGTTGCCGCCTGCGTCCCGGTCCAGCCGGACAACGTGGTCGGCTTCCAGGCCGCGCAGCGTCTTGTCCAGGTTGGCGTCCAGACCGGCGGCCGAGAAGATGAACTCGCCGCGGAAGAGGGTGGAGAGGAAGAGGACGTGGGTGCGGAGGTCGGCGTGGGATATGTCCTGCATGGCTGGACCGCCTCCTCGCTTCACGCGCGTGTACATGGCGACGCTGACCAGGGCCTCGTAGATGAAGAGGTGGATCGTCATGTTGCGGTAGAAGGAAAGCTGGAAGCGGTCGACGGCGTAATACGTCGGCTCCGCGAGCCCGTCGAGGACGCCTACCAGGTCCTTGCCCAAGACCTCGAGGCCGCGGTCGACGATCTCGGATAGGGGCGCGTTGCCAAAGTGGGCGACGCGTCCGCCCTTGGCTCGGATCCGGGCCGTTAGCCACTCGACCCGTCGCATCAGCTCGTGCTTGCCGACGCCTCGGCCTCGGAGGGTGAGGAGGACGGTGCCGATGAGGGCGGTTGGCATCACCACCGAGACGTCGTTGATGTCGCCCAGGACCTTGTATCCCAGCGTGCGCAGCAGCTTCTCCCTCACGGCCTTGACCTCGGGCTTGTCGTGTTCGGTGACGAGGCCGGCTGGTACGAGGGGGAGTCGGGAGAGTTGCTCGTCGATGAACTTGCGAAGGCTCCACGGCTCGTGAAACCGTACGTCGACGCGGCCGAGTTGCAGCGACAGGACGGATGAGCCGCCCGAGAGGAAATCAGCTAGGTTTTCTTGCTTCTTGGGCATGCCTAGAAGCTCGGTTACGTAGCCCTCGGTCTCGATGACCTTGTCGTACTGCGTGCTGACGGGGCAGATGATGGCGTCGTCGACGCGGCCCGAGAGCAGGCTGTCGAGGATGAAGCTGAGGATGCCGAACTTGGGAGGCAGCAGCTTTCCCGTTCGCGAACGGCCGCCCTCGATGAAGCATTCGAAATTGTACCCTTCTTGTAGGAGTGCGTCGACGTATGACTGGATCAGTGACGTGTACAGGGCGTCATCGCCAAAGGATCGCCGAATCCACATGGCGCCCGCGTGCTGCAAGAAACTCCCCACCAGCGGAAAGTTGAGGTTGTCGCCTGCCACGACGACCGGTAGGGTGAGGCCGAGACGGTAGCATATCAGCTGAAGCGAGACGTAGTCGACATGAGACCGGTGACTCGGTAAGAAGATGATGCTCTTCTTCGTCTTGGCTGCCATGTCGGCCACCTTCCGCAGCCGTAGCACCTCTTCGCTCGACACGTGGATGCCCTGATGATAGGCTCGAGTCAAAAGCTGTGTCACCAGGTAGTATGCGCCGCGGATAAACGTCTTGCTCTCCATCTTGCAGATCATGTCGTCCGTGAGCTTCTCGGCCACCTCCTGAAGGTTGCTCTCCAGCACGGCTCGTCGTTGGGCGCGAAGCTTGTCGACGTCGTCTTTTCCATTGCGGAAAAAACCCTCCTTGTCTTCGACGGCGACGCGATCTGCGGCCAGGTTCGAGATGCGCTGCTGGAGGAGAGGGGCCGACAGTACGGCTGACTTCATGTGCTCGGTGAAGCCGGTATAGAAGACGGGCTGTCCGACGACTCGATCGTAGGCGCGCCATCCCTGACCGGAGACGTAAAGGGAAACTTCGCGGAGGAATCTTGTAAGAAGATGTGACGGTTAGCGAACCGTATCGGAACAGCGGCGGAAGATGCGGGAGCTGGCAATGCCTTACTGGAGAGGCTCGGCGCGGAACGAGGCAAACTGGTTCAGCAGAGCCTCTTCCCGGCCATCATCGACGGGTCCCTGCGGCTCGACGAAGCCACTTGGCTGCAGGGTGATCTCGTCGCCTAGGATTTGGAGGTCGGGTGCCGAGTTGTTGGCCGGGTCGAAGGAGTCGTCGCCCTTGGCCATGGCGTGACGAAGGACGAGGTTGGAGAGGAAATAGCAGGTTGTGTCACCGCCGTAACGAGGCTTCTTCAAGTAGCATCGTGTATGACGGCAACCAGGCCGTCGCAGGGCATGTCGCCGAGACTGTCTGGAAGTGGTCCAGGGCGGAGGGAGGGGAGCATGTGACTGCGCGCTGTTACTTGTCCAGGTATGCCGAGGTTCGGAGAGAGTCACGCACTGTGTATACTGTACGGACAGTACATTTTTCAGCTGCTGTCAAACAATTGAGCAGCTGGTAGTCTGCATGAGCAAAAACTCCAGAAAAACGCACTGTAACGACCTAGCAGATTAACAACCTCACCTTTAAAGCCCGCAGAGCCTTCCCTTTATGATTTATCCCACTCTATTTCTCCCATCCCATCAACCATGGATCAACCACAAAACGCCGTCCAGAGCCTCCTCGCAAGAGCTCACTCACCTGAAAGCGCAGAACGCATCTTTTCCAACAAGATCAAGCACCGTACTCTCCACCTTCGGCCCTCGTCGCCGCCCTCTGCCGTCCTCAATGCGCGCACTGCCCGAAGAATAGCACGGGAAAAGTCGAAGAAGAAATCCAAAGGCAAAGGCGGCCCCATGTCGTGTCGCGAGCGGCGTAAACTCGGCCTCGACGACTTGTCCCGACGCGGTCACAAGTACGAGGTATACGAACCGCTGCACCGCCTTTGGTTGGGCTACGTGCGCGAGACGTTGGGCGCCGACCTGTATACTGGAGGCCCCGCAGCGGCGGCCAAGTTGGCGAGCGCCGAGTTTCACGGTGCGTTGGCTGAGGTTGTTCGGAGCGCGTGTCCTAGTAGGGTGGGCATCAAGGGCATCGTGGTGCGTGATCGCAAGTTTGTCATGGAAATTGTTACCACCAAGGGTCGTCTGAAGATGGTGCCCAAGGAGGGTACTACCTTTCGCTTTGTCATTCCCCCGGAGCAGGCAACGGAGAAGCAATCGTCATTTGCCTTTGAAGTCCTCGGAGATCAACTGATGGTCAGGTCGGCGGACCGGGCGAATCGAAAGTTTAAGACGCACTTTCTACCGAATCTTTGAACGTGCTTTCGACTCACTTTCGACTCCTGAAAAATCATACATGCTAAAGCTTCGAGACATGGTAGTCTGAGCTTGTCAAGGTGAGTCGAATCCATTATACATTTGTACTCACATATGTACAGAGGAGCTCAATCCATGGTTCTAATCTTGTGAATAGGTAGGTACTCGACAGACCTCTTTACGTACGCTTTACAGCGACACTTGTGGAGAAGCATCATAATGATCATGACACCGTCTTGACACACATATGAAGACATCTGCATAGAGTTAGTTGGGAAGAGATGACTGTCGGCTTGGCTCGAAGAGAGATGGCCAGGTCTGCAACAAGATGATCGTAGAAGAGGCCCACGACAGGGCGCCCCGTCAAGCCGTTACGTAAGGAGGTACCACCTTACCCTGAGTTTCGGCATCTACGCCGGCTTCGCTAGATAAGGTCCTTCAGCGCTCAAGCTCCGCACCGGCTAAGCCTCGGGCTGTCTTCACACCCATTAGCGCGCTAGCATCGCGCCCCTGGGGACGCGCTGGAGGCCCTGAAGCTCAACTCCTCTCGGCAGAGCGTACTAGCCATGTACCTCCTAAAGACGGGGCAACCTCGCGAGACTCCAATTTTTCGTCCTTTTTTTTCTTCTTCCTACTCTCCTCCTCCTCTTCCTCTTCCGCCCCCCCCCCCAAAACCTCACATCAGGGTTACCATTTTTCTCCCCTTCTTCTTCTTCTTCCACCCACGAGCAATTAAAAAAAAAACAACGTCACATCTCTCTATATCCTTCTCGTTTCCTCCTTTAGCCTCTCGTCTCTCTCCGTCTTCACGTACAAGAGAAAAATCTCCCATCAGCCTCTTGTCGTCTCAAAAGCGCGCGAGCATCTGCATCAGGCCATCGCTACCACAGGACAAAAAAAAACTGTTTACGTTTTGACTTTGCCCTCATCGCCTCGTGCTCGGCATAGCACTGCTTTTTCTTTTTCCCTCTCCCACTCCATCGTCTGCTTTCTATCCTCGCAGTCGGCAGGACGGTCTTGTCTGCCAATTTCTTCCCTAGCCAAGATGCCGTCCAATTTGCCCTCCAGCTTTGCCTCTGCTGCCGCTGGTCAGAATGCGAATTCGCGAGGTGCTAGGGGTGATGGCAGAGGAGCTGCGGGAGGGGACTGGTGAGTTCACATCAATTTTTCTTTGCTTTGCCTCTTTTTTTTACTCCTTCTTCTGCCCTTTGTATCCTTTCCGTTGGTCAGACCCATCTGTCGCGACAGACATGGCTGCTTTTGAACCATCCTTGCTCCCATTCTCCTCTTCTCCTATGGTGGCTTCAGCCTCATTCCGCCACCAGACGACATCAGTCCTCCGTCTACCTTCTCTAGTACTAACCTCGCTACTTCAATCTAGGTCACGACGGGACGGTCGATCAGCTAATGGCACTTTGACCTTCCGACGCTCCTCCAATACCCCAACAGGCCATGCTTCCAACCCCTCTCCCTCTCTCGACAATGCCGTTCAGCCTCCCAGCGTCGAAGAGTCCCCTCAGCCTGCTCCCACGCACGAACCTGGCCCCTCGCGTTACACAAAAGACGAGCTGCTGGATATTTTCCGATCTCAAAAACTGGCCAGCGACCCATCACGCTTGTTCATACCGGGATGGAACCCTGCCAGCGTCAATGGAGGCAGTACGAGACCTTGGGGAAGAAGCAGTGACAGCCCTGTCCCACAAGAGCCGGGCGCCTGCTGGGATTCCGGCGGCGTCACTGCTCCCATGGGCTTGCAAGGCTATTCAGCCCAAGAAAAAGAGGTAGGCTTCAACGCCCGCCCGACCAACGCGGCTTCAGCTCACGATTCTACTGCAGGCTTTTGCGGTCGAAATCAACTCGCCATTGAAACCTCCCGCTCAGAAAGCAGATGGTCATCAAGCAATCATCAATGGTCGCAAGTCTTCCGTTTCCCACGGCTCTGGTAATGCCTTTAGCCTCGGCTCCCCGGCCTCGGCATCGCGCCAGGGGACCCGACGTCGCGAGACGATGGAATCGAACCCGTTTGGTGGTGGTGGTGTCGTCTCCCCTACGACGGCATCTTCTAGCCGTTTCTCGCGCGACGAATCTTCGCCATGGACGTCGCGCAAGTCAAATGAGTTGAAAGAGTCAGAGCCCGACGACCTCGACGCCGACCAGGGCCTTCGCGATGCCTCGGGTAAGTTTTCCGCCGGTGGCCTCTCACGGATCGGCACTTCAGGTGGTGGTACCGGTGTCAGCGCCATTTGGCCCCCCTCGGGTCAGATCACACCTGGCGTCGGCGGCTTCGGCAATTTCGCCCTGCCTCACTCCTCCGTTGTCGGTGACAAGCGCATTGGCGGCGGTGGCAGCCGACTCGCCCACCTCATCCCAAAGGAGAGCCACGACAACTCGTCGAAATCCGGCGACGGCCAGCACCAGTCTTGGCGCTCTCGTCCTCGAACCGACACTGATCCTTTTGGCGGCGACGAGGAACTATCCGGGAGCGCAGTCCTCGGTGGCTCGCAGGACATTACCGTCGGCGGACATCCACCCATGGGCAGAGTGGGTGTCTTGGGCACGCCAGTCAAGGCCTCGACAGGCGATTTCGGCATGTCGGGTCTCGCCATCACTGGCCAGCCGGGCGACAATAACGTTCCCGTCAGCCCCTCGGAGACCAACCCGTACCGAAGCCCTCCGGCCGAGCGTCACGATGTCGAGGAAGGTGATACCGCTGCCGTCGCCGCTGAGCGGTCTCACGCAGCCAATCAGCACGAGCAGCACGTCAACTTTGGATCATCTGCCGCCCGCACGTTTGGACCGGCAGCCTTCGAGGGCAGTGACCGTAGTCAGACCTCTAGTGTCGGTCCCACCAAGGGCTACTCTCTCGGCAGTCTGTCCTGGTCCAATCCCACCGTCCCCCACGTCGGCACGCCTGATCGAGAGCGCCCCCATTACGGCAACGCCTTTGGCAATTCCTTGTTCAGTCCGGTGGGCGACCTTCAGTCTCCTGGCTTCTCCAACCTGAGCAATGTCGTCTTCGGATCGGGCAACATGAATCGCGGAAGTAAACTCGGTTCTCTGTTTCCCCCCATCATGCAAGCGCAGATGCAGACTCACGATCATGACCACGGCATGTCCGACTCTGTCCCGCAACAGGGCAATCCCCTTGGAGCTATCGGTAGAGGCAGCATAGCCGGTCCTTCGCGAGATACGGAGAGCCCGATGCGATCGGCTCGCGGCGTGTTTGATGACATGTTCCCATCCAGCGACGTCGGGAGGTCGCACGGGGCATTTGGCGCGACGGACACGACGCAGCCGACAGGCGCCGTGTCAGCTGGTCCGCAGTCCTTTACACCTGTCAGCGGCGACATGACGTTTGGCGGAGGCCCTCAGTCAGGGAACGAGCCGCCCGCGGCCCAGGTCCGGCAGATGGTGATGCCGGACAGGATGAGATGGGTCTACCTCGACCCCCAGGGCCAGGTCCAGGGACCCTTTACCGGGCTCGAGATGAACGACTGGTACAAGGCCAACTTCTTCACGCCGGACCTCCGAGTCAAAAAGGTCGAAGATCCCGAATTTGAACCTCTGGGCCAGCTTATCAGGCGCATCGGTAACTCAAGGGAGCCCTTCCTCGTGCCCCAGATCGGGATCCCTCACGGGCCGCCCTCCCAGAGCGGGCCGTTCACGTCTTCGACCAACGGGGGCGGCGTCGTGCCTCCCCTGAGCGGCGTCTTTCCTAGCTTTGGTAGGACGCTGACTGCCGAGGAACAGAACAACCTCGAGCGTCGTAAGCAAGAGGAACAGTATCTCATGGCCCAGCAGAGGGAGTTCATGCTCAGACAGCAGGCCATGACCAAATTCCAGATGCAAGGAGGGCCCGGCTTGCAGCACCACTCGAGCGTCCACAGCCTTCAGAGCCAGCCCAGCTTCGGCAGCATGGCCTCGCCAATTGGAGTAGCTCCGCCGCCGCCTCCTCCACCTCCTCCTCAGCAGCAGCAGCAGCAGCAGCAGCAGCAACAGCAACAGCAACAGCAGCCGCCGCCCATAGGTCCAATGAATCTCGGGGCTTACCCCGATCAGCCCGTCATGCGCCTCGGCCTGGGAAACGCGGACTCGCTTCGCACGGAAGACCTTACGCTGGCGGAGCGCCAAGCCTTACTTTCCATCTCGGGTGCAGAAGTGGCAGCAGCACAGCAGCAGCAGCAGCAGCAAGGCATACTTCCGGGAGATGTCGTGATGAGGCCCGGCTTGCCCGAGATGAACCAACTTACGGATGATCCTGAAGGTTTCAGGGAACGATTCAAGGAGTTTGAAAATCTGCGCGCGCAGCACGAAGCCGAGACGGTGACTGAAAGCAAGGCGCCCGACGTGACTTCCGCGTCGGCCGAGGTCCGCGACGCCGTTCTTCTGCCGAAGCCCTCCTCGACATCTGCCGCGCCTTTGGGTAAGGCTGCAAAGGCCGGAAGGCGGAAGAATGCCGAGGACGACGCTCTTTCGCTCACGCAGCAGGTGCAGAAGACTCAGGCGGCCGCCGCTATGATCAGCCAGCCTGTCGAGACCGACATGCCGATGCCATTTCCCCCACCCTCGTCGACGACGCCTCTGCCGGCGCCGATGGCCCAGCGAGCGCGATCCAACCTCCCAGAGCAGTATAGCCGGTCGCAAAGCGCATCTCCCGAAGAGGCAGCTCAGCCTCCTCTGGCGCCGTGGGCAAAGGATCCCGGGTCTGAAGGCCAAAAGGGGCCGAGCCTCAAGGAAATCCAGGAAGCCGAGGCCCGAAAGGCTGCCAGGGCAGAGGTGGAGGCGGCGGCGTTGCGCAAGGCCTCGCTAGAGCAGGAGACTGCCATGCTTCGCGAGAGGGAGAGGCGGGCATCGGCCTCTACGGCTGCGGGCCTTCCGCCTACCAGCACCTGGGCCCAAAACTCCCCCGTCATGGCGTCGGGCCCGTGGTCCAAGCCCGGTCCGGCTAAGGGTCCCGCGCCCGGCCTGTCGAACGCGGCCTCTTCTGCCAGCAAGAAGACGCTGGCCGAGATTCAACGCGAGGAGGAAGTGCGCAAGCAAAAGTCGCGAGACAAGGACGGCGCCATCCACTCGGGTGGCGCGACCGGTTCGACCAAGAGCTACGCGAACTTGGCAGGTAAGCCTAATCACACGTCCGTGGGAGGCACGCCTTCGCCCGGCGTCGCAGCAGTTGCAGCGGGAAGCGGCTGGGCAACGGTCGGCGCTGGGGGCAAAGTCAAGGTACCTACCGGTCCGGCAGCGGCGACGCAGGGACGATCGCTCAACAAGACGGCCGGCTCTGTTGTCAAGGTGGTGTCGAAGCCGGCGGCGGCCAACAACGCCAATGGCAGGGCCGAGTCGACCAGCGCTGCCATGGAGGAGTTTAGCAAGTGGACACGCCGCGAGTTGTCCCGAGGCCTGACCAATGTCACCGACAGTAAGTTCTGAGGCTTGGTCCCTCATCACCCTGTTGCAAGAGCTGACACAAGACGATGTAGTCTCGGACTTCCAAGCTGACCTCGATGCGCTCCCCCTCGACACCGGGGTCATCGCTGACGCCGTCTACATCAACTCGAAGACGATGGACGGGCGACACTTTGCAGAGGAGTATGTGAGACGCAAGAAGTTGGCGGAGAAGGGCATCGCCGAGAAGCAGCAGCTCCCGGCGGACAACGGTAAGACGGCGGCCGGCTCGGGCGGCTGGTCCGAGGTTGCGAAGCGCAGCGGCGGCACGCAGGCCAAGGAGAGCGACGGGGTGGGCTTCAAGGTGGTGCCGAACCGCAAGAAGGGCAAGAAATAGGAGAGATTAACCTTTGATGTGCTGAAGCAGGAGCGGGCCTGAGACGATGTTCTTTTCTTGTCTTGTCTTTAAAGGATTCTTTTTCCCATCTTCATGAGGCCTGGCGTGGGAGAGAGAGGATGATGAATGAGGGAATGGAGGGTAGTTGATGAGCGTGTCTAGGCGAGCGTGTCTATCTTGATGGGTAGGTAGGTAGGGTTGTGCCAGCGGTTGGGCAAAAAGCAGGTGTTGATTCTTGTAGCCGGGGACAGTTGACGATGTTGTAGGTGAAGTGTTGTTGCACGCGGGAGGCGGTTTGCTTGTGGCTATGGTTGAACTGGAGATACTACGAGTACGCCCTCACTGTAGCTCCCCCTTTGAAGGTGGACGGGACGATATACACGTATAACGTCACGTCCAGTCAAGTCGTGTTCTATCTAGGTAAGGAATATTGCCTTTGGTCCCGTTTACATTATACCTTCAACAGCATATCCATCCCTACAAGCCAAGCCTCTCAGCAACCTTTTCCAACTTAAGCCAAGAATCCCGTTCCATATCATCTTCTCCATCTTCAGCACGACGTCTGCGCAGGACGGCCCTCACCGCACTACAAGCCTTCAACCTCGCCTTCTGATCGTCAAGCCTCTCGAGCGCGGTAACGAAGTTAATAGTCAAGCTAATCAAGACCCTGATCTCGTGATTTTTCTGACCGTCGTCGTTGGTGAGGGTCGAGTTTAGCGTCCGCCAGGCTCGTTCTGCTGCTTCGGCTGAGCCGTTCACGTCGTTTATGGAAGCTCGGAATCGGGAGATTAGCGTCCATAGTTGGTGCCGTTTTGTGATTAGGGGTGAGATTGTGCTGTCGAGGAGCTGGCTTGCTTGGTTTTGAAGCGAGGATTTGCTGCGTTGGTCTTGGAGGGGGGAGGAGTCGGGGGTTGTGAGAAGGACTTTTTGGAGGAGGAAGGAGAGGATTTCGATGTCGATTGCGTCTTCGGTTTTTCGTATGCGGAGGATGTTGGTTAGGGAGAGGATCATGTCTGGTACTGAGGGGGGATCAGTTCGTGAGGCTAGCGTCAGGACGTTCTCCCAGATGCGCCAGTTGTCGTGAGCGAGGGAGGAGGCCTTTTTAAAGGCGGAGAGGGATTGAGAGACGAGGCTTCTACTCCCGCTCCTTGAACCTTCATCTTTGTCTTCGTCTTCGCAGTGGAGACTCCATAGTGAGGTGGCGAGGTTACTCCACGTACGAGCGTCTTCGACGTCTGAGCAGAATATGGCCCTCCCGTAAGCGGTGACGGCGTCCTCAAAGAGGCCTCTTCGGAGACTGATGTCGCCCAGACGCGTCCATAGGTCGGGGCTGAGGCGGTTGACTGACGTGGCGAGCTGGTATGCTTCCTGGGCGAGGGCCCAGTCTTGTCGACGGAGGTGCCACTCTCCGAGACCTCTCTGGGCGCGGCCGTATCGCTGACGGGAGACGGACCAGGCGCGTTGGTAGTGGCTTGCTTCGTCTTCGAGGTCGCCGAGGATGCACCATAGACGCGGTGCGTTGGCGGGCGGGGGATCTCGTTCCGGGCCTGTGAAGGCGTCGGGTCCGAGACGGGTTATCTCGTCGACGTCATCCGGGTTGTTGTCGTTGTCGCTGTCGCGTTGATGATGATGATGATGAAACAGCTGCCAACGGATGATAGCTCTAGCTTTCACCTCGCCTCCTCCGCCTCTTCTGTCTTCGTCGTCGGATGTCGCCGCAGCTGCAAAGCAGAGAGCGACCTCGGCCCAGAGACGTAGCCGCTTGAAGATCTCCAAGGCCGAGTAAAGGGAGCCGACGCCGGCCCAGGCGTGGGCGAGCTCGGACTCAAGATGCCATCGGGGGGGCGTGGAGAGGGCGTGGATGTAGCGAAGCCGCACACGGGCCGGGGCCAACTCGGAGGGCTTGGCGGCAGGGAAGAAGGAGGTGGTGTTGGTGCTGCCGCCGCCGTTGCGAGCCTCGTCCGGTGCCGTGACTGCAATGGTCGGCTGGCCGCCGGCGGAAAACGACGTGTCGGCAATGACCTGGTCCGCGAGGGCTTGGAGCTGGAAGATGCCCCGCTCGATCGTCCTGCTCCGGTGCAGCTCGATGCGCGATCGGACCAGTAAGGCTTGGGTGTAGATCTGCCAGTTGGTGTTTTTATCGGCCAGTACGCGGACAGCGTATGGAAGCACCTCCTCCGACGTAAGTGTGTCGGCGGGTGAGGACGAGTCCTTCAACGTAGCTTCTGTGAGGAGAAGAATCTGATCCAAGGGCGCCAGTTGAGGCTGCTGATGGTCCGGAGACAATGACAGGTTGGCCAGTCCCAGGGGGAGATTATCGTCGACTCCGCCGGTCCCGTCGCCGGTCGCAAATTCTATCTCCTCTAGCAGAGTGTCGTCATCAAGACGCAGGGCGTCGGGTTTGACCGCGGCAGCATCGTCGTCTTCCGGCCCGTGCCGACTGCGGGCTAGGACGAGTAGCTGGCTGGTGCTCTTTTCTTGAAACCTGGTCCTCTTACCCAGCGCTCCGGACAGGGCGTATTGGAAGCCGCTCGCCTGAGCCGCCTCTTTGATTCTCTCCTTGGCCTTGTCATAGTAGCCAAGAAGGATGTAGTTGGTGGCGGTTTCGACGAGGAAGCGAGCCTGGTCTTGCTGGTGCCAAGGGTTGTTGGCGTTGTCGTAGCTGGACCAGACATCGCCATCGCATATGCGGCCGTGCAATGTATCCATGGCGTCGAGTATGGTCGACGTCAGCGAAGGTACGTCGGTCCATTGCGAGCTCTTGATGAAGTTGGATCCGCTCCCCAGACTGGGTTGGGTGAGCAGCTTGTAATGCCAGACATTGACCCGCAATCTCCACCAGGCGATGCTGACTGGTTCAGGTGACTCGTTGAGGGAAAGGGTCGCCTCAATGACTTGATGGACGTCATCATGGTTCAGAGCGTGGAGCAGAACAAAGCGGGCGAGTGAAAATAGCTCGAGGTGACAGACGTGGCTGTAGGGAGACACTCCGTCGACGTCGAGATGAGCTAGGAAGGCCCTGTGCAGGGAAGTGTGGTCGTCGTCACCGTAAGGAGTATCTATCCGGTATGACTTCCAGGCTTCGATGAACCGGCTCTGGATGGCAGAGAGGAGACGTTGAGGGATGACGGGGCCGGTGACGTTGATCTGTAGGAAGGCGTCGAGAGCGGCCAGGCCGACAGCTAGGACGTCATTGGTCGGCAGTTTTAGAAGTGACGGCAAGAGTTCGCCGGCGGAAACGAGTTGCAAGACGTGGGCTTTGATGAGTTCGCCGGCAACGTCGGCGTGGACGAGGACAGCAAGGTCATCATCATCTCCGTCGTCGCGACGGTCCGAGGTCCGGTGTGCCGTCAAGACCATGTCGGACTTTCGGCTAGGAGAGTCAATATAGCCGGCGACCACGAGGCGAACAGGGAAGGAAAAACTTCTTTCCTAAAATGACGGACGACGACGGGGATTGGCGGAGATGATGTTCGTGTTAGCCAATCATGCCAGGCAAAGGCAGCGAGGCTGAGAAAAGTTGACGATAGCGATAAGATAAGGGCTGATGAAAGTTGTGGATGGAATGGTGGGGCGTTGATAGGGCTTGAATTCGGGTCGGGTCGGGTCTGGGGTGAAAGTTTTTCCCGACGGATCTTGCTCGTGCTCGTGCTGTCTGCGCCTACTGTCTACAGACTGTGCATACACTGTACGGTATGAGTGGAAGTATGGCCGGAACTCCCTTCGAAGCCGAAGCTGATAAGCTGATCAGGCCAGAATGAGATGAAAGCAAATGCAGGATAATAATCGGGGCGGCGAGTTCTTGGCTGACGTCAAAGCATCGGGATTGGCAGGGCAAGGGGACCGTCATTGCAGCAGTTACGAATACGTACGAAGAGGTATGTGAACTTGGTAATAAAGTTGCAGTACGAAACAGCGATGATACTTGACGATGCAGGCTTTTTTATGCAGCCCTGCGGCTTGTCGGCCTTGTTCTCATGGACGTGGTGGAACAGTGAGGGAGGGGTATACAGAGTTATGTAAAATAAGGCTCTGTGCTCGGTTCTGAGACGACGAGCTGATGATGGACCGGTGTGAGTGAGTGAGTGCCAGTATATATGTACATATGTATGCTGTATGCATGTAAGCCCTAGACATTCACGTGTGATGGATGGATGGATAGATGGGCTGTAAAACGAAATGTATGCATTCACTTGCTGGGTGTGTCTTGTCATCTCTATCCTGTCATCCATCCATCCATCCATCCATCTTTGCAAGTTAGCCTTAGACACAAGACTTGTCAAGAGTTTGTCCACTTGACAGAGTTGAAACGCGTGTTTTTTCCCCCCTCCTTTTCTCTAACCGTCTCCCCAGATTCTCAGATTTCCCAGATCCCCAGGAACAAGTAAAGGCAAGGAAAGGAGAAACTTTCCCTGCCAGGATCCTTGCTTGGGATGCCACACAAAACGCGGCGATTGCCAGCGACGGAGCGGCCGAGAGAGGTTTCGAACGAAAATGCACATGTGTGTGCATGCATGCATGTATGTACATATGTATGTATGTACAGAATGTATGGCAAAAAAAGAAGTGCTGACCAACACAAAATAAATCATGGATGCAGTCCGTCGGTGGACAGGAATTATGAACAATTTAGAGCGTATCCGTAGAGCAGGTAGGTGGTTTTAAGTGACGTCAGCCAGACCATCTCGAGAGGGTTGCATTGAGATGATGATGAAAGATAGTGTTTCGATATCTTGATAGCACATGGTACTTTACTTGTGTTGTACCCCGTGAATCAGACAATGACTCTGTCTGGTGGCATCCGATTTCTTCCTTCTTGCGTCTTGTTGGGATTGTTGGGAGGGGACAGAGGGCGAGGGGGGAGAAGGTTGCCACGTGATGATCGACTGCAATGTGTGGTGAGTTTGTGTGTGGTACCTAGAGGCTATGCATTTTCTTGGCATGGCATGCAAGTATAGTTGTGCACGAAGGTACAAGCTCTCTACCTGTCTGTCCTGGTCGGATCCGTGCCTGTGGAAGAGATGGGGAAAGAAAGGCTGTTAGTGGCTAAGCCTCTTCTTCTTTTATGTACATATATATGTACATATCCGTACACCGGCAGAGCCTAGCGTCGATTATAGCCGGGGAGAGGGAGAAGAGGTGAGTAGGTAGGTAGGTAGCCTAAGGTAGGTAGGTAGGTAGACAAGAGGGTGAGGAGATGACCGGAGCGATGACCGGAGCCCTCGGTTCATGTTTCTCGTTTTTCCTTCTCTTACATCTTACATGCAGAGACGAGGAATGACGAGTGATTATCGGTGGAAAAGAGGAGAGAGAATGAATAAGGGCCCAGGGAGGCCCAGAAGCGGATGCGGTTCTATCCGGAGGCTGTACCTATCAGACGGACACCCCGCGTCGAGGTGGACAGTTTAGTTAGTAGATGTAGGTTAATGGCGGCAGTGGCTGTGCCTCTCGAGTAGGTAGATATGTAGATACCTCTTAGAGACGCCTGTTCGTATGATCGTTGGCTGTACACGGCTATCTGGTGAGGCTTAAGCTCTTTTCTTTTTGTGTGTTTGCCTCCTTGCTGGCTGGAGATTTTGCCCAACAGGCTGACAGGCTAACAGGTTAACTAGCGGCCTGACTCTCGTGTCCTACAGCAGCAGCAGCAGCAGCAGCAGCGGCAGCGGCAGCGGCAGCGGCAGCAGGTGGTGGTAGGCAGGGAGGTATCCCCGAGAAACGCTCCACCGCCCCCATACATACCTGTGAAGGCTGTGAAGACCCGCGGTTGTATCTGCCGTGTACACATCTAGTACCGCCCACCACCTGGCACCTTATTGTGTGGATGATATTCGTACATACATGCCTAGGTACATACACGTATCACCACAGTCCACAGCTGCATCCATGATTCGTATGTATGTACCTATGTACAGTAGGTATGCGGCGGAGTTGATGGTGAAGAAGGATGGATGGCCCGGCTAAAGAAAAGATTCCTTTTTTTTCTCTCCCTTTTCCCCCTTATTTACTACAAGAAAAAAAAAAGAAGAGAAAAAATCAAGGTCCTGATTTCTCTCCATCTCTTTTTCTATACCTTTCATCTCCTTCCTACAATTTAATAAAGAAAGAAAGACTTCCCCGTTATCATCTAACGAGGATAAACAAATAGTAGGAAAGAGGTACGGTACGGAGTACATAACATACCTCTCCGCTACCTGCTGCTAAGGGCCCGCTACTAACCTGCTATATGTACTAGGCAGCTTCTCGATATTATTCGGCAAGGCCAGACCCCAAATCCCTCCTTCTCCGCCACACTTGCTTTCCTTTTAGAAGCTCCTCCCTTCTTTCCTTTCCCTAGTTGTTATTTTTACTTTGTATATTTCCTTTTTTCATACGGATCCTCTTTCCGTATTTTCCTCCGTTTCTTCCTCCGTCTCTGCTTCCTCCGTCTCTGCTTCCTCCGTCTCTGCTTCTTCCGTCTTCTCTTCCCGTCTTCCCTTTCTTCTTCCCCCGTCTTCTTCTTCTTCTTCTTCTTCTACCATCTCCATCCCCATCCCCCTCTCCCTCTCTCCGTCTACTGCTTCTCCTTCTCTTCTCTATCCATCCTTTCTTTTCCCTTCTTCTTCTTCTTCTCCTCTAAAACCTACCGCTTTATTCCACTGCTTAAGATACTGCTATCACTGCAACCACCACTGCTGCTCCCACTGCTGCTGCTTACTATACTGCATACATACATATACACACCATCTTCTAACTATCCCTCTTCGTCGACCACTGTCTCGTCCGCAAACAGTCACTATTTCCATCTTGGCCAATCCCTCCCCATTTTCTTACACACACTCTCACACACACTCTCTCTCTTCTCTTCTCGCTCAATTATTACCGTCTCCTCCTCCTCCTCCTCCTCCTCCTCCTCCTCCTCCTCCTCCTCCTCCTCCTCCTCCTCCTCTCCGCTTATGGAAGAGCGCGCGCGCCATTGATCTGAGTCAATTCTTCGATCGAAGCCAAAGATACTGTTCATCATCGATATTCTAGTCCACAACAAGAGGAGGATCAACAAAAATCCACACACCCTCTCCCCTCCCTCTCCTCTCTCTTTCTCCATCTCTATCTAGGACTTCCAACCCCATCTCAGCTTGTCATTTTGTCGCTCTTCATAACCTCTCCTCCGTCTCCTTCCCGACCCTCTCGACTCTCCTCCTCCCGCCCGCCCACGATGACGGACGTGGAAAAACAACCCCCCCAAAAGGTCCCCGTCGACCTCGACACGGGGAGCGCCCACGCCGAAAATGCAGACGACCTTCATCGCATGCTCAACAACCGCCAAATCCAACTGATCGCCATCGGTGGCTCTATCGGTACCGCCCTCTTTGTCAGCATTGGCAATGGCCTCGCCGCCGGCGGCCCAGCCAGTCTCTTGCTCGCATACACGCTCTATCCCATACTACTCGCTTGCGTCAACAACTCGGTGGCGGAGATGACGGTCCTCATGCCCGTCAGCGGCGGCTTCATCCGTCTCGCCGGCCACTGGGTCGACGACGCCTTTGGCTTCATGGCCGGCTGGAATTTCTTCTTCTACGAGGCCCTTTTGATTCCCTTTGAGATCACTGCCCTCAACCTGGTGCTTTCCTTTTGGGAGCCCAAGATGAAGGAGCCCGGTCCCACCGCCGGTATCTGTGCTGCCGTCATTCTATGTTATGCGTAAGACTCGGGTCCTAACGATTCATCCACAACCATCCTCTTCCTCTCCCCCCCCCCCCTTCACTTTCAAGAGGTCGCATGCTAAACGTCTGCCTTTCGTCCTCTTGTAGTGCTCTCAACATTCTTGCTGTGCGTGGCTATGGTGAAGCTGAATTCTGGCTATCTGGAGGAAAGGTCATCCTCATCTTCATGCTCTTCTCCTTCACCTTTGTGACCATGCTGGGCGGGAACCCTCAGCACGACCGGTACGGCTTCCGCTACTGGAACAACCCGGGCGCCTTCGCCGAGCACCATACAAAGGGCTCCCTCGGGCGATTCGAGGGCTTCCTGGGCTCGCTGTGGAACGCGGCCTTTGCCGTCGTCGGCCCCGAGTACATATCCATGGTGGCGGCCGAGGCGCAGCGGCCGCGCGTCTACATCAAGGCGGCCTTCAAGACCATCTACCTGCGCTTCGGCATCTTCTTCGTCGGCAGCGCCCTGGCCGTCGGCATCATCGTCCCCTACAACGACAAGGTCCTGGTGGACGTTGCCAATGGCGTGAAGAGCGGCGGTACCGCGGCCGCGTCGCCGTACGTCATCGCCATGCAGAACATGGGCATCAACGTGCTGCCCCACATCGTCAACGCTCTCATGTTCACCTCCATCTTCTCGGCCGGCAACACGTATACGTACTGCGCCACCCGGTCCCTCTACGGCCTGGCCCTCGAGGGACGCGCCCCGAGCTTCCTACGCAAGTGCTGGAGCAACGGCGTGCCCATCTACTGCTTCTGCATCGTCATGTGCTTCCCCCTGTTGTCCTTTCTCCAGGTCGGCAACGGCTCCGCCCTGGTGCTGGACTGGCTCGTCAGCCTCATCACGGCCGGCGGCATCATCGACTACATGGTCATGTGCATCACCTTTCTCTTCTACTACCGCGCCTGCAACGTGCAGGGCGTCGACAGGAGACTTCTCCCCTACTACGGCTGGGGTCAGCCGTGGTGCGCCATCATCGCTCTCTTCTTCATGACGATTGTCGTCCTCTTTTACGGCTACGAGGCCTTTACTCCCTGGTCCATCGACGGCTTCTTCCGTCACTACACCATGCAGATCGTCGCGCCCATACTCTTCTTCGGCTGGAAGCTGATCAAGCGGACCAGAATTGTGAGGCCGCACGAGGCGGACCTCATCTGGCAGCGGCCCACCATTGATCGGTACGAGGAGAGTTTAACGGACGAGCCCGTTGGCTTCTGGACCGAGATGGGGCGATTGGTCCACATAACCTCTGAAAAGAAGCGGCCATTGGACGGCTAACACGATTTCCTCCTCTTCCTTGTCTGCTCTTATTAGTCTTCTTGGACATTTTTTGTTTGGCCCTTTGTCTCTCTGAAGATGGCGGCGATGGTGCATCGTGGACACGAAAAGAAAAAAAAACCTCCCAAGGAAGAAACCGGGAAGAAACGAGTGGGGAGGAGACGGGTCCTACCTGTACGATGTCTGTCTGTCTGTCTGTCTCTCTCTCCTCCGCTTGTCTGTCTACATAGTTTTGGATGCACTTGGCGGAGTGAGGTCGGCCCCTCCTTTCCCCCCCCCCCCCCCCCTTAACTTTCCCCCCTCCCGTTTCTTCTCCCTATCATCATCTTCTTCCCTCTTCTCCTCCTCTGTTTTCCCCTTTTATATACCCGTTTTTTTTCGAGGCATGAATACAGAAGAAAGAATACCCAGTTCTCGCCTTTCTCACTCCTTCTCTCCCTCGCGCGTAGATGTGGATGTGACTGACATTGGCCATGTTGGGAAATCGTCACATACGTACAAATGACTGACATGAGGCCTGACAGACGAGGAGGGAGGGTTATCCTTGGAACAAGGTTAGCCTTTATGGTTGGCCTTGTTGCTTTTTCCTTCCTCAAGAAAAGCCTTTTTTTCCCACCTTGCCACGTGAGATTGTACCTGAAAATTTTCCCGTGAATATTGATGGGCAGGAACGAGGGCCCTACCACGGAAGGCACGATTGGTAAGGCTAGGGGCATAGATTAGCACGGCCCCCTTCTCCCCTCTTTCTACGATAAATTAAGCACGACCCATTTCCCTCTTACGGCTTGTATCTTTCCTTAGTATGTAGGTGTAAGTGTGAGTTTAACTTGTGAAGGTATCACTGTTCTTATTATCAAGTTAGAGTGAAGACGCATACTGTGCATGTATGTATATGTAGATATAGCATAAGAGGATAGGTTTAAATAGGTATTATCACGAGCATGCATTAAGTGCAATACTATATATATATAATGCAAACTTATTCTCTGCATATATATATACTTATCTTTATCATCTTAACTTATCTCAACTCATCGTAACTAATCTAACTATCAAACTTACAACTCATCTCAACTCTAACCTTATCTCTCATCTTTTCTAAAATGCTACTATGTAGGTACACAGGTTCGGTTAAGCCCTAACTGAAGCCTGCTATACTATATAACTCGACTCGACTCGACTTAAACACTCACCTCTTATCCCTTATTTATATTTAAACTTAACTTAGCTTAACTTAACTCAGCTTATTACTAGACTCTTACCTCTTATCCAGGCATTAAAGTCAACTCACCCTGACTCGGCTCGACTCGACTCAAGTAAACTCTAAACTCTGGACTCTTTAACAATCATCTAGCAAAAATCATCTCAGCTCAACTCTACAACTTCATCACACATCAACTAGGTATACGCCTTATCTATAATCCATCCCTTCCCCCCAGCAACGTCTCCCACAGACACACAAACATACTCACTCTCACAGTCATATACGACATAATCTATATCATGCCCAAAAAAAAGGAAAAAATCAACCTCTCTTGCCTCGCTATCTCTCTACCTACCTGTCCATCTATCCACCTCCCTTGCCTAGAACATAGTAGTCTATCCCATCAAACAAAAAAACCACGTTTCACAAACAACTGAAAACCCCATTTTTGTCCCTTTTCCTTCCTCCGTCTTCGGCCTTTGGTTTCCTCGCCTCTCCGTCTTCTCTCTACTTCTCGCTGCCCGAGCCCGTCCAATGGTGATACCAACACAAATCTGAAAAACTTCCATTGACGAGGTCACAAAGGTATTGAAGAAGATGGGGGCGACTGAATCATTCTCCCCTTCCAGCGAAAACATCACAACTTCCTTTTACTCGTCTTCATCACTGAAGACCTCCTCGCCGCGCTTGCGACGTGCCATACGTTCTGTTCAATCATCGTTAGCAACTGTTCTTCGTCTCCCGAGAGGTCCCTCCTCGACTTACCCTTCTTCTTCTTGCGCGCCTCCGAAGACGTCAACTTGGCCTTCTTCTTCGCCCCCACAATCTTGTTGCCCATAGCATCAAACTTCTCCTCCTCGCCGTCGTCATCCTGCTTGAGCCGCGGGCCTGAACCTTGGCCGCTGACCCAGTTGTGGCCCGAAGGCGTCATCTTGCCGTCCATGACGGCCCAAACCTCTTCCGTCAGGTCCTTGGTGAACTCGGCCGAGTGCGTGATAATGATGACACCGCCCTCAAACTTCTTGAGCGCCTTGGACAGCGCGCCCAGCGAGTCGCGGTCGAGGTAGTTGGTCGGCTCGTCCAGCACCACAATGTGAGGCCGCTGCCACGAGCAGGCCGCCAGGACGGTCTTGACACGCTGACCGCCCGACAGGCCACGCATGCGCGAGTGCGACACAAGCTCGGCATCCAGCCCAAAGTTGGCGCAGTGAGCCTCAATCTCCTTGCGCACCAGCGGCCGGAATTGACCCGAGGCCAGAGCCTCCTTCATGTCCACCTCGGCCACCATCTTCTGGTGCGACGCCAGCAGCTCATTACGCGGCAGCCAAGCGTTATCGGCCGTCATCATGGGCGTCCATCGCTCGCCCTTCATGCCGACGTTCTCGCCCAGAGCAAACGAGCACTCATACTCGTAGCTGTTCTTGAACTTTCTGCGCGAGTGAATGCCGATGATACGGCGCTGCGTGCCCTCAATCTTAAAAATCTTGTCCATGGCCTTTTCGTCGGCGTCGGTGATGACCTTGTTGGCACGGTCCATAGTCTCGCGATCCTCGCCCGTCTGGAAACGCCACTGGATATACTCGGACGGCGTCTTGTCCAGATGGTTGTCGATGTGGGCGAAAGCGTGCTGCTTGATGTAGGCGATACGGATGTTCTCATGCTGGTAGATCTCGCCCTCCGTCGGAATGAGCTCGCCCGTCAGCACGTTGATCAGCGTCGACTTGCCAGCGCCGTTGGGGCCGATGACGGCAATACGCGAGCCGAGCGAGCACTGGAAGGTGATGTCGGCGATCTGGGGCTTCGACGTGCCGGGGTACTGGAAGGACATCTTGGTTGCTCGGAGAATGGCCTTGGCCTTGGTCTTGACGCCCTCAAGGAAGCCGGGCTCCGGGAAGGTAAACTCCATCTCCGACGCACCGAGCTCGTAGTACGACTTGGCCGAGGGCACACGCTTGACGAACTCGGCCAGGTTGCCGCGGTAACGCTTGAGCTTGAAGCGCTCGTAGTGAACGATGTGCTGGCACACGTTGTCGAGGAAGCCCGAGTCGTGCGAGACGATGATGGAGGTGCAGGGAGAGTTGATGAGGTATTGCTCTAGCCACTTGACGTTCTTGACGTCCAAGTGATTGGTGGGCTCGTCGAGCAGCAGAATATCAGGGGCCTCAAAAACGGCACGGCACAAGGCCAGCTTCATCTTCCAACCACCAGAGAGGGCGGTGATGTCACCGCTAATCATGGCGGCCGTGAAGCCGAACTCGCCAAGTCGGGCCTCCACATCGGGCCGGGCGGTGTCGACGCCGGCCTCAGACAGCTTCTTCATAGTCCAATCGATGGTCGTCATCTCCGTGTCGGCCGAGTCGAGGTCGTGCTCGACGAAGACGGTCTTGACCTCGCTCTGCTTGGGGAAGCCCTCGACCTGCTCGTTGTTGATGGCGCGCATCAAGGTCGACTTTCCGGAGCCATTGGGGCCGCAGAGGCCGTAACGCTGACCGCGCTTGAGGCGCAGATGCGTCTGATTGAGAAGAATCTTTGCACCGTAGGCGAGAGAGAAGGTACAGTTGCAAAGATCCTCGCCCTCCTCATCATCGGCCTCGCCCTCC
This sequence comes from Ophiocordyceps camponoti-saundersi (nom. inval.), assembly GCA_003339415.1. Lineage (NCBI taxonomy): Eukaryota > Fungi > Ascomycota > Sordariomycetes > Hypocreales > Ophiocordycipitaceae > Ophiocordyceps > Ophiocordyceps camponoti-saundersi. Next base: position 40,580 of record PDHQ01000051.1, read on the forward strand.
TCGGCCTCGGCGGCGCCGGGGGAGACGCGCTTGCGGAGGGAGTGAACCATGGGCTCAGCATTATCGATGCCGGTCATGACGGCAACGTAGGGCTTGAGGCTCTCCACCCACACGACGGGCTCCGCCTCCTTCTCGTCAACGAGCTGGCCAGCGATGGCGGCAACGTAGTTGGCAACGGGGGGCATCTTCTCGACGTAGCTGGCATACTTGCCAGAGAAGACGTCCTTGAGCTTGGTGAGGACGACCTTGAGGTCGCCGTCGTTGCGAGCCTCGGGGATCTTGCCGTCCTTGACATCGCCGACGCGGGTGAGAGTGTCCAAGGCCTGCTTGGTCTTCTCGCGAGCCTCAGGGTCAGCCAGATTGTCGAAGTTCTTCTGCAGGCCGGGCATCATCTTGGGCAAGAAGGGCGCGACGATATTGGGGTCGTCGACAAGCTTGCACATGTTGTCAACGATGACGGCAGCCTTGCGCTTGATGGCGGTTTCGCGCTCGGCCAGGCCACGATCCAGCAGGGGAACCATGAGGGCCAGTGTAGGCTCCTGAACCTCGGTGACGAAGGTGGTCGCTCCAAGGAGATGGACCGTCTCGGGTACGTTCTCGGGCTTGGCGATACACTTGATCAGCTCGGGAATGAAGCGCTCGATATCCTTGTTGACAATCAACTGGCAAATCTGTTCCATGGTCTTGTAGGCACGCTCCTTGACCTCCTTCTTGGTGTCCCACATGGACTCTGAGACGACGGGGATCAGCTCGGGGACGCGGTAGGCAAGCTGCGCGGGGATCGACTTGACGAGGGCGTCGATGAAGTCAAGAGCCGTCATCTTCTCCGGCCACTTCTGAGCATTGCGGAGCGAGTCCATGACGGCGGGCAGCGCCGCCTTGACGGCGTTGCCATTGAGGCCGTTGGCGATGGCCATGACGGCAGCGGTGGCGGCATTCTTAACAGCCGTGATCTTATCGCCGACAGCGGCCAGGAGAACAGGGATGGCGTCGACAAGGTAGGGTTCAACCTCGGCAGACACCTCGGCGTGTGAGGCGATGACCTGGAATGCGGTGCAGGCCCTTTCACGAGCAAGGGCGTCTTTCTTGTTAGCGAGTTGCTTTTTCAGGTTGTCGAAGAATCTGCCGCGAAGAGGGTTAGCGTTAGAAGAAAGTTGCCGCATAAGATAATCTCCTGCTCCCTTGCGCACGTCCGCGCAATGCTTCCCAGAGGGGCAAATGGGGGCTGACAGAAGGCAGCGGCAGGGCTGAGGGCCAATGGGGAAAAAATTTTTCCTCTGCGCCACAGCGCAGTGCAGATGCGACGCTGTAGCAGGGGAAATGGAAATGCTCACTTTGTGGGAACAGCCTGATCCTCGATACGGCCATTGATGAAGCTCGCCAACTCCAAGGACGACTCCTTGATCTCGGCGGCATCCTTGGAGACGGTGAGCTTCTGAAAGAGCTCGTCGAGGACTTTGATAGACTGAGCGTTTTCCGAAGGCATTTTTGCAGAATTTTTCTAAATGTATGTGAATAGAAGAAGAGGGTATAAAAACTCCAGAAGTGTCTTGAAAGAAGAAGAAAAGAGGTGACGGCGTCGAAATGCAACGATGCTCTATAAATATCGATCTATCGAATGTAGTCGTCGTCGTCGTCTAATCGTCGTTTATCGTCAAAGACGAGCAATCACCACCAGTTTTTTTTTGGTTTTCTTCCTTGTCCAGAGAGAATATGATTTCGTGCGGTTTGTGGGTGATAGTGGGGGGGAGGGAAAAGGAGGGCTGCCGCAGCAGCAGAGATTCACCGAGAGCGAAATCGATATCAGTGAAGAGAAAAAGTACGAGGAAGAGAGGAGATGGTCTGAAATGAGAAGGAGAAGAAGGGAAGAAGTTGTAAGAAAAGGGGGAAGAGGAGGCGAACGAGTTGAAATATGAGAGGGAGGCGCTTCAAGGGTGAAAAGCGGGAGGGAGACGTGTTTTATGCCACCAGCGAAGGCAGGGCCTCTAAAAGGGGGGGGGGGGGGGGAAGGGACCGCCACTATCAGAATTTTCTTTTTTGCCGGCTCCTGCCCTTTTTTTTTCTGCCCCTCCCTAGTCAGTGACTCCTGCCTGCAGTACTGCAGTCTCTCCTGCAGTCTCTCGAGGCACAGAGGTACCTAACCCAGGTTCCGTCCCTACAGGCTACAGGCTACTCCTGCAGCAATAAAGGGTAAACGCTGGGGAAAATTTTCACAGGAGATAAAGGCTTATCCGACTCGATGCAGCGCTAAGCCTTTTCGGGCTCGTTTTCGGGGTGGGAAATCAGCCTAAGGCGGTGAGTGAGTGAGAATGACAAGTTCCCCCCAACTCCAGCCAGAGTTGATTATCTAATGGTTGACTTGCGCCCGCGCGCCGCCCCCACGGGAGAGTGAGAGTGAGAGTGGGTGTGAGAGCCTGTGAGGACAGAAAAGGGGGGGTTTCCCAGAGTTGTCGCCTCTCCGTGGTCACCTGCGCACCTAGATATGACGAGAAGCAACTATAAGAGCCTGCAACTACAGACTCACGTCTACCTACCTAGGTATAAGCCTGCTTCCCATAACTTAACCTACCTACCCATATACGGATGCTAGTAGTTCTTCTTCTTCTCACAAGCCAAAGTAACGGATGAATCCTCCTCCTCCTCCTCCTCCTCCTCCTCCTCCTCCTCCTCCTCCTTCATCAATGACGACGTCCTCTCTGCAAGGGGAGCTTCCCTGAAACCATCCTCTAGTCGCCCTGCACAAACAAACCAAGGAATGTTCTCTCTCCCGCTAACACATACACACATAAATGCCTGAGCCGAGCATCCCGACCTGGCTTGAAAGCTCCGGCCGTGCGTCTCTGGTGTGGCTCATTGCTTAGTAGGTGGCACATGCGTGCATGCATGCATACATGTGCGTACCTACATACCTGCATACCTGTACGGATGCACATGTCTGTAGAAGTCGTCGTCGTCGTCGTTCTCTTCACACCATCGTAGTAGATTGCCGATTGCACCTGCATACCCCTAAAACTCTACGCGATCCCCCATCATACATACATACGGCCTACATGAAGCCGCACAGAGCTCCAGATTTCCATACAGAGAGACTCAACCAGCCAAGAGTCAACGAGTCATGAATAAACTAAAGCCTCTTGCCTGCATCCTCCTTCAAGCTGACGATTCGGTTGAGCACAACCTTGTCATCGGTAGTATCCGCGTCCATTGCCTGCGCGTCAAAGTTAGATGAGATGGACGGAGAGAGACAAGAGTCAGAGAGACAACAACTCACAAAGTACGCCACTCGCATCGCCTGAAATCGCACACTCTCAGGCCCCCCTCTCCCGAGCTCGCTCTCGCCCGCCGCTTCGGGCCACGGCGCGCGCCGCCTGACCTCGTCAAAGCCAGACTCCACCACCGCATCCCGGTACACAACCTCGCTATCCGGGTTGATGTCATTGAGAAAGCCGCCCTCGACGTCATTGGGCTTCTCCGACTTGAAGAGTGGGTTGTGAATGCGAGCCTCAACCTTTTTCGACCCTTCCGTCCCGACCCATTGGATGTAGGTTTTGGGCCTCTTTGCCTCCTTGTCGAATACGGCGCGGATTTCCGTCACCCTCCCCGTCTCCGCCTCCTTACTGAAAGAAACGGCCTTCACCGGATACGGCACGCTGAGGAGGCCGACCGTCTTGCCGGGCGCGAGCCGGTAGTAGTCCTTGCTGTCCACCTCTCTAAAGTCCTCTCTGTCGATGTAGACCGTCGGCGTAAACTTGACCACGTGCGAGCCCATCTTGGGGTCCTTGGGGGAAAAGGGCAGCTCGAGATCCATCGCTTCGCCGTCCTCAATCACCAGCGGCACGGGGTCGAGCACCATCATCAGTCGGGGCACCGTCATCTCCAGGTACCTGCGCACACTTTGCTCGAACCGCTTGATCTGAATGGCGGTGATGTTGGTCGTGACGCCCAGCTCGTTGATAAAGTCGAGAATGGCACCCGGGGGCACGCCGCGCCGACGGATGGCAATCAGCGTATATAGCCGCGGGTCGTCCCAGCCGCGCACAATCTTTTCCTCGACCAATTTGATGATTTTCCTCTTGGACAGGACCGTCCCCGTGAGGTTGAGCCGCCCGTACTCCCTCTGCATCGGCTCGTACACGCCGAGCGTCTTGTTGAGCCACTCGTACGAGACGCGGCTGAGGATGAACTCGGTCGTGCAGAGCGAATGCGTGATGCCCTCGAAGCTATCGCAGAGGCAGTGCGCAAAGTCGTAAGTCGGATAGATGACCCAGTCCCGGCCCGTTCGGTGATGGGGGGTGTCCGTCTTGATGCGATAGGCAGCCAGATCCCACATCTGGGGGTTATTGTCGGTAATGTCCTGCTTCATGCGCAGGAATACTTCCCTTGGCTTATACTTGCCGTCGCGCATGTCGCGAAACTTGGCCAGATTGTCGTCGATGGTTTGTTCGGCGTGTTGGCAGCGGTATCGGGGGTGCGCACCCTTTTCGCCTCCTCGCTGGAGCTTGAGTTCGACATCTAGATTCATTCGCCTACCAGTCAGTTCAGTTCAATCGAGGTCCTGATACCCGGGATTTGCCCCCTTCTTTCGCAACAACCCTCCTTACCGCTACAAGAGCAGACATATGCCTTGCCCAGCTTCACCAGCTTCTCGGCCATCTCATAGAGCTTCCCAAAATTATCGCTCGAGTAGGTAACCTTGGCTGGCTCAAAGCCAAGCCACTGCACCACGTCCTTGATGGCAGTAAAGTACTCCTCTTCCTCCTTCTCCGGGTTCGTGTCGTCGTATCGCAAGTAACACACGCCACCATGATACTTAGCGAAGCCAAAGTTGACGGCGATGGCCTTGGCATGGCCAATGTGCAGATAACCGTTGGGCTCGGGCGGAAACCTGGTCACCACCTCCTGCTTGGCAGGGCGCTCCTTGTACACGTCGTCGAGGAAGCCCTGCTTGAACATGGCCTCGGGATCGAGGGGCGGCTCTTCTGCCTTCTGAGCCGGCGCCTTTGTCGGCCCTGCCATTGCCTTTTCTTGTCGAGCCTTTTCTTGCGCTGCCTTTTTGGCTCGTTTTTGCTGTCGCTTCTTGAGCTCTGATTTGGAAACCATTTCGCCCGTCTCCTCGTCGAGCTGGAGCTTAGCCATGGGCTGCGAGACGTCGTCGGCCATGGTGACTGCGTATATGGGGTGTAGAGGCGTTCAAGGAGAAGAATGCAGGCGCTATAACTCCTTTGTTATCTATTCCCAGCTATGACTCAATGAGCATGTAAGCTGGTAAACGGACAGATAGAACTTATGACTCCTCCTCTGTACGCTTCTCCTCGTGCGGTGACGTGGGGTCAAGGTCTAGGGTAGCTAAGATACACGTCGAGCCCCAAATCGTCGTCAGGTCGAAACAAACGGCCCTCGTCAGCTTTCAACCAACTACCAAGGCGGCTATCTCACCAGGTACCTACAGCCCATCTCTCATCTAACCCAGTACAACTGCAGACTTTGCCATTATCGACCATCTCCTAAATTTCTCACGTCGAGAAACATAGGTAGGATGGACAAATAACCACCTCCCTTCCAAACCCTTACTCAGAGTCAACAAGGGGCCTCCCCCCCAGTGAAGCAGCGGCAGCAGCAGCAGACATGGCCTCCTCCAGAATCAGATCCATCCAAGACATCCCCACCCTCACACAGCTCTACGCCTCCTCCAAGCTCATCCCCCAGGCATCTCCCTCCCGCCAACCTTCCGCAGCCATCAATTCCCGTGTCAGCGTCACCAGCGGCGACATCACGAAGCTCCGTCTCGACGCCATCGTCAACGCCGCCAACTCTTCCCTTCTCGGCGGCGGAGGTGTGGACGGCGCCATTCACCGCGCTGCCGGGCCCGAGCTCGTTAAAGAGTGTAGCCTCGTCGGTGGTTGTCCTACCGGCCAGGCCAGGATTACCGCGGGCTACGAATTGCCCGCCAAACACGTCATTCACACTGTCGGCCCCGTCTACAGCCACTCCAATCCGCACGAGAGCCAGCGTCTTTTGCGCGACTGTTACCGGGAGAGCCTCGAGTTGGCGGCGAAGAGCGGCGTTCGGACCCTTGCTTTTAGCTGCATTAGCACCGGCGTCTACGGATACCCCAGCCGAGACGCTGCCCAGATAGCTTGTGAGACAGCCAGGGATTTCCTCGACAAGGACGTCGGAGCCATCCAGAGGCTGGTCTTTGTCACCTTTGAGGAAAAGGACAAGAATGCCTATCAGACGGCACTTCCGTGAGTCAAGCTTCTTCTAACTGTCAGGCTTTAAACTAAACATGATGACCGCCGGAAAAAAAAAGTACCTACTTTCCCCCGGACCGAACTGATAAGGTTGCGAAAGAGGGATGAAGTCGCCAACGGTTCGGAGTTCTGACAGCTGTTTCTAATCGTCTGTCAAGTGTAGAATTGCATCGCTCAGCCAATCGCCATCTCTGTCTTCGCCGGATATCGATGTGATTTAGTTGCCCGACGTGCTGCGTTCTGACGCTTCGCCCTGTCTATTACGCAGCTGTCCATCGGCGGGCTCTTCAGTTGAAGAGTCTTGGCGTCGAGCCTGCGTAGTGCTGCTGGCTTTCAGCTCCATCATCACCGTCTTGAGCTCCTCAAACTCGGCTCGAAGACGCCTAACTTCGACCGCGGCCGCGTCGTCTTCCAAATTCGGCTTCACGGCATCGCAAGTCTTGATCCATCCCTCTGCCTCAAAGTCGAGCTCGTGAGACAACTGCTCCCATTCCTCGACAACGTCGTCATCGTCCTCGCCTCGGGCGCGGTTGCGCCGTATGTCATGGGCCACGCGCGTCTCGAAATAGGCAGTGGCGAAGAGAAGAGGAGAATACAGGAAGCCCATGATGTAGTCGTTGACGCGCTTGTACGTCCTCTTGTCCATCCACCACTCGAACAGGCCGGAGACGATTAGTTCGACGAGATTCAGCGGGGGGATGTATACGTTCTCGTCAGGGGCGCGAATGAACTGCAACGTCTTTTCCGAGAACAAGGCGAGGTACTCGTCGTCGGCGTTGTCGTAGATTTTCGAATAGCTGGAGTTGAAGAGGGCGATGAGAATGTTGAGAAGAATCACCTTGTATGCATTGCGTCAGCTCTCGGCCGCGAACACCATGACGGTCAACGTACCATGACAACAAAGGTGAAGCAGTAGTAGAGAATGACGCCCCATGGCGGCCCGAAGTTTTCAAACCCTCCAAACTCGGGACTCTGTAGCACGGCTTTGATCATGGCCTCGACGATGAAAAGTGCGTCGCCGATAACGTTGTCGTCCGTCACGTCCAGGCCTATGAATGCTTGCAAAAAGCCAAGAACAATCAAGACGAGCAGGGCGAAGAAAATGATGGATTCCTTGATCATGACATTGAGGACGACGAGCATGGCGCCGAAGAATTTGAAGCTGTCGAGGTACAGCAGGAGCCGCGACCAGAACATGGGGGCGACAAACGACAGCAGGTTGTAGCTCAATGTGCTGTAGTAATGGCGGGATTCAGAGCCGGTGGGAGACGTCAAGCCGACGACGCGGAAGACGAGCGAAACTATGAGAAAGGTGTAAAGAATGGCATTGAAGCCGTTCCAAAAGCCCAGGATGTGGTAGCCGGCTTTCCAAAACTTGAGGATTTCATGGCATACGAATCCAAAGGTAAAGGCGTACATGACAACTTCGGCGCCGTCAAACGCTCCGGTCGGATTTACCGAGTTGACAGCGGCCGTGTAGAGGGCGAGGTAGATGAGAGAGAAGAGCAGCTGGGCGACGTTCTGATATTTGGGAACTCTCATACGATTAGGATCCATGTGGACGAGGAACTTGGTGCAGTCCCTATCCTCGTAGTCGGTAAAGACGGAAGGATCGTCGGCCGACTGGACGAGCCAGCCTCGCCAGAGATGACTGATGCACTTCTGAAAGCCGGAAGAGCCGATGACGCGGACGGCGTGCAGGTCGACGGCCTTTTCGATGACGTTGACGGGTTTCGTGGGACCGCCGTCGACCATGATGGAGTAGCGGCGGAGGAGAATTTCGTGCATGAGGTAGGCCATATCTTGCTCGTCGTCGATGCTGCCAAGTTGTCAGGTGGTGAAGACGAGGCCGAAGCTGGAGGGAAGAGTACGAACATGGCCTTGGCTATAACGGCGCAGGCCTCTTGGCGCAACTGGTGAAGAGAAGAGTCCCAGAGCTCGGCTTGGGCCTCTTGCTGGAACCAGCGGTAGTTGACGAGCAGGCAAAAGGCCTAGAGAGGGTGAGATTAAAGGAGACGACGGTCAAGGTGGGGATAGAACGCACGACGCAGCTCCGATGCTCCCGGCCACCAGCTTCTTGTGCGGCCAAGAGGACTTTTGAAGTGATGATGCGACCGTGAGGAGTCGTGATGCGACTCTCTTCCATCTCGCAAGGAACGCACTCTTGGATCAGGCGGCGGAGTCGCAGGCACACCTTTGTGGCCTCGAGAGGTGGAATGGCATATTGCTCACGACGGTGGCCGAAGCGGGAGATGACTTGGATGTTGGAACGCGTTAGCCGGTTTGCGATGATACATTGGAACAAAGTGGCCGACTGACGCGCGCGTTCCTCTTCACGAAGCCAATGATCGTCACGGCGGCGTTCTGGCTGGCTGGAGATGCCCAGAGCGCGGCTGAAGACGCCCCAACGGGAGACGTTGGACATGACGAAGCTGCAGAGCAGATGGTGAGACAATTCTATGCCGAAGACACAACAGGACAAAGAGAGACGCGGAGGTGACTGAGGAAAGAATGAAAGGTGAAGGTGAAGGTGAAGGTGAAGAGGAAGCTGGCTATGACCAGGATGAGGGTCCGAAGACGCCGGAGATGCGATGTCCCAATTGGGTCACAGCGCGGGCCACCATCATGATTGTCAAGCCAACTGACGGGAACGGTGTGGCCCGTGTGGGTAAGGTGAGAGAGCTCGGATGTGTGTCTGTGGGTGTGCGTGTTTTTTTTTCCCCTTGTCCTCTCTATTAATAGAGACCAGATGAGACCAGACGAGACAGGACGAGACGGGATGAGCCGGGATGAGCCGGGGATGAAGCTGAAGAAGTTACATAATCACGAGCTTTACCGAGGCCCACCGAGGCTCACCTCGACCAACTTCACGCCTGACCATGTGTGGATGGATGAGGATGTGGACTGGTAGGTAAGTATGTATGTGCAGTATGTATGCGTGCATGTATGTGGTATAACGGATATGTACGTATGAATAAATCAGGCAATGCAAAGCCGCAGGCGGTGCGTGCGACACTGGATGCGCAGCCACGTCATTGGGCACAACTGTGGTTTTCGTCGAGGCCAATCCAATACCCGCCTTGCCTGGCGATGCTTCCCGGAGAACACGATGCTACCTACCCACTGCCTACCATTGCCCGCCTACCTCTACCTGCCTACCTACCTCCAGGCGCTAGCTGCCTGATGCATGTATTTAGGTCCAGGTCACACTTTGTTTACAACAGGCCCTCGTTCTGTCTGTGCTCACCAAAACAACCCCCTCCCCTCTTTTCTCTCTTCTTCAGGTGTTGAGGAGACTCGGCAGCTTCTGATCCTTTGCATTGATCGACCTTGCTTTTGTCTCCCCCCCCGCTCAGCCCTTGTCCGTCTCTGTCTGGTGCTTCGTCACCCGCTGCAGAATACTGGTTCCTCTAACAGCGAAAAGGCGTCTGTGAGTCATCTTTCTATCTAGGTACCCTATCTATCTACCTATCTATTCCTCTGTCCCTTCCTCCTTCGCTCTTTCCTTTTCTGTGCCTTTCTGTGCCTACCTATCCTCGCTTCCGCTTCCACACAACCCTCTCCCACACGTCCCTCTTCCACGCGTCCCTCTTCCTCGCGTCCCTCCCTCTTCCACGTCCGCCTACCTACTCGCCTATCATTGCCATTCGCCTGACCGCCCGTAAGCCAAGACTCTTCACTGGCCGAGCCCAACATTACTAACGTGCATCTATCCAGGTTTTCTCATTGGTTGCCTTGCAAGTCTTCTTTTTTTTCTCATCCTTCATCTGCCTCCAGCTCGTCGATGCACACCATGGACTCCCATGATGCTGCCGCCGGCCAGGGCGAAAACCGGAACCAAGTCGTCGAGGAAAGTGCTTGTGTTGCCTCGGACACGGGACAGTCAAACAAAAAGGATATAGAATCTGCTCACGGTTCCCAAAAGGGCAACAAGAAAAAGATGACTACGATGACGACGACGACGACAACGAAAGCGACACGCAAACGATCGTCGCCGAAGAAACATCGCCGATCAAAGTCGAAACGAGATGAAAGTAGCGATTCAACTTCTCAGCTTGAGCTCGACGATGTTTCTTCCGATTCAGACTCGGATTCTTTCGACTCTTCCTCTGACTCGGACATTGAGGTGTCGAAAAAGAAACAGCCGCTTCGTAGCTCCAAGGGTCGACAGCTGGCACGCAGTGAAAAAAGAAAATGCAAGTCCACCCGGAGACGTGCTCATCATAGCTCAGAGTCCGAGTCCGAGCCTTCGCTTTCCGAGTCTAACATGTCGACTGAAGCCGTGGCTGGAAGTGGCCGCAGTCTGGATGGAGGCTTCGATTCCAAGGGGCCGACCAAGTTTTACCTTCACGAGCAGCTCAACCGCCTCGAACTTTGCGTCTCCCAGCTTCAGATGCAGCTGGCTCAGACAACGGGAATGGCAGGCATGAACTCGGCCTTGCCCAACACCCTGGGCCTCGCAGCTGGAAATTATAACGGCCGGAATGGCGGGAATTTTCCCACGCAGTCGGCCGCTGCCGCCAAAGGCCTGCAGCCGCCTGTCCGTACGACTCGGCCGGGGCGTGCCCCCCGCTTTGATAGAGCTGCCATCCGGGACAGATCTTCTATGCAGGAAGTAGACGTCGATCGAAAGTCGCAAGTTGATAAGAAGACGTCAAGCAAGAAGGTCAAGGTGGACTTTAAGCGTGTCGACTGGGTCTGGGACACGTCCCTGTACACGTACAAACTACAGGACACTGCCCAGATGTCTCTCAACTCGCTGTACGACGAGTACATTTTCCACGTTCGACGAACCTTTGACTGCGAGGGCAAACTTCGCGCCACCCTGGTCGACATTCGCAGCAAGCTCCTGCGAGAGAGCCTGCAGGAAGTCATTGGCAACGTGCGAGGCGCGAGTCTGGTTGACGAGACGCCAAAGCTTGACCCCAATCTCCTGTTCTTGTATGTAAGGCCCTTTTTTTGTGCGTCTCTTTGAGTCGCGTCGTCGCTGCGTAACTAATTTTCTCCGACAGATATCTCGAAGACTTTCGTCTTCACGTCAAGCAGCTGAAAACGACGAGGCCGACCGGGGGAGACAAGAAAGATCGCGAGAAGATGAAAGCGCGCATCAAGGACAAGCGAAAGCAACTCAAGGTGCTCATCGCATACCTGGACGAAGACTACGCCAAAATCAAGGACAGTCTCTACCCCATGCTTGACAGCGGCATCATCACGTTTGATCTTTTATGGGCCTTGTGGAAGCCCAACACGCTCATCTACGGCACAACGTACGGCTCGGGCGAGGATCCCAGAGTGTTCAAGGTCGACATGGCGTATCACCAGTCGACCATCATGAGAGGCAACTCTTATGTCGTCGAAGGCAAATATCTCGAGTTTGACGGCAAGAAGTTTGGATACGGCACGTCGGCCGAGGACATTCCCGAGTTTCAGGGCGCTCGAAAGATTACGAGCCTGCCGTGCTACCCGCTCAAGTATCACAAGGACGAGGCGCGAGTGCGGCAGAAGCTCATCGAGAGAGGCAAGAAGTTTGTCGCCCTCAGCGGAGTGCACTACAAGTGTTACTCGGGGGTGGCGTACATGAAGCGCAAGAAAGGGTCGATTATCAAGTTTAACGTGCAGCAGAGCCGGATCATGGTGGATCCAGCCATCTTCCGCAGGATGAACCCCAATTACGCCGTGTCCATGGTCCGTCCCAAGGATGACGACATGCTGTCGGACGATGGCATGTCGGACGAGTCCAACTGCTGCGACAGCGACTCGGCGGACGAGGAGCGTCGAGCCAAGATGCGATACGTGTCCAAGCTATTCATCAAGGCGAAGCTTTCCAAGGGCGAGACAGGCGAGCCCGGCAAAGTGCGAGTTCTGGAATCTCTCCCGCGAGAGGGGCCGACTATGATGAACGGCGGCGGCAGCGGCGGCGGGACAACGACGGCAACGGCGACTGACAGGGGCGAGGGGCCGAGCGAGAGCTCGACCAACGGTGGAGAAGCGGCCGAGACGCCGGCCGAGACTCCGGCCGAGACGGTGCCGCATTTCTCGGACGAGAATTACCTGATTGCGTCGCCGGTGGTGTTTGGCTTCGCGTTCTCGGAGAAGCAGTGGCTGGAGCTGTCGGTGTCTGCGGTCAAGGACATAAGCTGGAATGAGAAGGCGTGGGATTCGCTGGTGTTGGAGCCGGAGACGAAAGACCTGATCCAGGCGCTGGTGCAGTCTCGCAAGTACCACGCGGCGCAGACGATAGACGATGTGATACAGGGCAAGGGAAAGGGGCTAGTGAGTAAGTGGTTTCTCTCTCTCTCTCTCTCTCTCTTTCTCTCTCTCTCTCTCTCTCTCTTCCTCTCCGTCCTCTCCGTCCTCTCCTTCTTTTTCTTCCTTCTCTTTGGCTAACGGAGAGGGCGCAGCGGTGCTTCACGGCCCTCCCGGAACGGGCAAGACATTGACGGCAGAGGGCATCAGCGAGCTCCTCAAGTGTCCGCTTTACATGGCGTCTGCGGGCGAGCTCGGGACGGACTCGCGTTACCTCGAGGCGGAGCTACAGAAGATTCTAGACATATGCCATGCGTGGGGAGCTATACTGTTGCTGGACGAGGCGGACGTGTTTCTGGAGAAGCGAAACATGCAAGACATTCATCGTAACGCGCTGGTCAGCATCTTTTTGACGCAGATGGAATACTTTCAGGGGATTCTCTTTTTGACGACGAATCGGGTCGAGGTGAGTTTCTTCTTGTTCCTGGGACCCCTTTTTCCCTGACGGGGATTGTTGTCTCGGGTTCTTGGTTTTGTTTTGTTTTGTTTCGTTTGCTAACCAAGTTGATGTGGCAGACATTCGACGAAGCTTTTCAATCGCGAATTCACATCGCGCTGCGTTACGACGCGCTGGACGGCAAGGCTCGGAAGACAATCTTCAACATGTTCATCCAGCGGATCAAAGCCCTAGGCAGGCTGGAGGTGCAGCCTTTTGCGGAGGAAGACGTGGACGAGCTGGCAAGGCACGAGCTCAACGGACGGGAGATTAAGAACGTGATGGGGTCGGCGCAGGACCTGGCGGTGAGCAGAGGGGAGACGTTTAGCATGCGACATATCCGCAAGGTGCTCGACGTTCATGCCAAGTTTGGGCGAGACTTGCGGGGAGGGCCGGGGTATGAGGAGGCGATGAGGAGCTACTTTTAGGGGGGGGGGGGGGGGTGTGATGGTGGTGGTGGTGGTGATGACGGTGACGGTGACGATGACGATGATGACGATGTGTATGTAGCTCAGTAGGTATGTATGCGTGTATGTATGTGTGTGTGCATGTCTGTCTGTCTGTCTCTTTCTTTCTCGGGGTGTGTGAGTGTATGTGAGCGTGTAAGTGTGTTTGGTTGCTCGGGGGTTGTTGAGAGTGGTGTTGGAATTGGGGGGGGGGGGGGGAGGGGGGAATTGATGCTAAGAGAAGTCGGACCGGGGGAAAAGGGGGGGAATCGGCGGGGGGATAGCGATGAGGTTGTTAGGATGGGATGGAAGAATGCGGAAACGGAGAGGGAGGGGAGCACGGTTTGTGTGACGACACAGGTGAGACTGATGATGATGATGATGATGGGGATGGCACTGTATCCGTATATACCATGTATGTACATATGTCGTGTGAGGAATAACAGTTGAACAGAGCAGAAGAAAGAAGGACTTGACAATGATGATGGATGATGATGGATGGATGATAATGATGACGCTTGATCAGGGAGAGACGGCATTTAGCGAAGGGTTGAGCGTACACGTGTATGTAGTATGTATGTGCACGGGTAGGTTAGCAGGTTGGTAGTTATCATGTGCACATACGGATAGTTGTAGCCTGTCAGGATAGGGGCCGGGCGTTTAGAGAAGGCCTAAGGGGGGGGGGGGGCAGTATAGGGGTTAGATAGGGGGGGTTGAGAGGTGGACAGTTGGTTGTTCGTTGTGAATGATGGATTCAATGAAAGGAGTGTTTTTTTTTATCTGCCTGCTTATACGGAAGAGAGAGAGAGAAATGCACAAGAACGATATATTGATCTTGATACGGGAGACTTGATGCAACGTGTTTGTTGGAATACGATTAGGAGAAAAGCCCTAGGTAAAGGGGGTGGGTTTCTGGTTGTTAAGATGAGAGAGAGATGGTGCATGGATGGGATGATTTTCCTTTCCGTCTTGGCGAAGGGGGGAAACGGGAGATGGACGCTGTGTTTCTTTTTTTAGTGGCTTATTTCTTGGGTGAGGCATAGTCATGAGTGTGAATTGCATGGAGCGATGGGGGGGAAGCATTTGTTTCGATTGCTTCGAGACATGCGAGGGCTAATGGGCTTTTATGGATGGGTAGCGAGAGAAGAAGATGATGATGTTTTCGCCCGCTGAAGAGGAAGATCCGGATTGTGGGCGCTGGATGGGGGTTCACCCAGTGAGAGGGTAGGGGAGGGAGGGGTTCTGAACTGGCGGTAAGTGGTGAGTACATACATACATACATACATACATACATACGGACAGGTGAGTGAGGAAGATGGAAAGGTGCCCCGGCATCGGGATTTCTTTTCTGGGCGGGCGTTTAGATACGAGTACTATGTCAAGCTGACCATCAGGTCCGACCTCAGCCGACCAAAAACCCACTTTTGAATTATGTAATCTGACCACTACACATAGGCGCAGTACTTCACAAAACAGATACAGGGACTTTACCTACTTAAATATATTAATTTAAGGAAAAATAATAAAATACTTTTTTTAAAGTATATGATAGTAGCTATCGTAAGAGCTTCTACTTAGTATTTTTCTGAATTAGTATATAATTTATCGGAATTAATATATACGGGTAGGTAAAGTCCCTACCTTTATTTTATAAAGTACTGCGCCCGTGTGCAGTGGTCAGATTACATAATTCAAAAGTGGGTTTTTGGTCGGCTGAGGTCGGACCTGATGGTCAGGTTGACATTGTACTCGTTTAGATACATAGATGATAGATGGATAGATGTCTGTTGGGCGCGTTGCTCGTGCGTGCGTTGATGTGTGCTGTGTGTGTGTGCTATGTGGCCAGCATGCACGGTATACGGATAACGTGGTATGTAGTACCTTGCAGAGAACCACAGTGCGAACGGTAAAGGTGCAAAGTGTGCGTGAGTGGGACGCCAATCGGGCCCTACCGTTTTTCTTCCTTTCCTTTCCTTCCATCCCATCCCTTTTTTTTTTCCTTTCCCTTGTTGATGAGACTAGCGGCAGCAAGGGGCGAGCGGGTAAGCTAAGTGTTCCTAGTACATGGTGGATGTTAGATGGGCGTGTGGGAGGAAAGAAAAAAAAAAAACTTGGATTTCTTTTGTTTTTAACCTGCTTTTTTTCTTTCTTTTTTTTTTCTTGATTTTTTGCTTTTTTTTCCCGCTGCCGCGCGTCTCTTGGAGATGGGGCGGCCTTTTTTTGGTGTCCGGGCCGATGATGGTGGGGCGGGAATGGAGCATTGAGGAATAGGATGGAGGGCACTAAACGGGGGATAAACGGCTGCGATGGTTAGGTGGTGGGTGAGGGATGGAGGGGGGAGATGGCCAATGATTGCTTGAGCGTGCCTGGGGGAATCTCTGTGTGGGTGTTTGTGTTCTAGAAGGGGAAATTTCACAGGGGAGAGAGAGATGATGATGATGATGATGATCTGCCTCTTTTGTTTTTGCCCTTTGAATCAATCAAGAAGTGAGTGAGTGTTTATGAGTGTTTGTGTGTGTTTACAATGTCGATTCACCATGGGGAGAAGGGAAAGGGGGGGAGGGGGTGGGTGCAACCCCGTCTCTTTTTTCCTCTCTCCCACCCTTCCCTTGGGCCAATTCTCTCCCACCCCAACGTGTTCCTTTCTCTCTGCCCTGATCCACGTACCATCACAATCATCAGTGCTCACTGACTGGGAAAAAAATAACCTGTCACCTTGTTTCCCCCCCTTTTTTTTTCCCTTGTTCTTTTCCTTTCAGGGCTACAGTCCGTATGTACATACACCCCCCCCCCCCCTCCCCTTCTGAGGTGGCATCAATGGCCACCCCTCTTGTCCTCCTCTCCCCACTTCCACAGGGTGGTACCTGAAAATGGGCACGGTGCGAACCAAGGCACGCACTCGCGCACGAACAGCATGCGTGTGGGCTGTGTGTGTGTGTGAGTGTGTGCACACAACATACATACGGCGCGCCAATGCACATTTGTCTCCATCACAGTGTGCCTCCTACTGTCCCGCCTGTAATGTAATTTAACCACCGCCCCTTTCTCTCTCTCTCTCACCTACTCGCCTTCTACACTCTCTTCTCTCTCCTTCACCATCATCATCGACCTTCTTTTCCTACTCTCGTCTAAGCCCTTGGGCTAAAGCCATTCCTTTGAACTTTTAGTTCGTCGGTTGCCTCCGCCTAGACGGACCTCCTCACGCTCTCTCTCTCTCTCACCTACGCGCGCTCTCTCTCTCTCTCTCTTTTTCCTCTCCCGCTCTTCTCCCTCATAAAACCCCATTCTCCCTCCCTCCCAACGCGCTCATCCCTTTCATTTGATCGAGGCCAACTTTACGCTCCTTCGAAACATTCAGCTTGTCGAGTATTCTGGTAATACACGACTCTTTACCCCCCCAAACTCATTTACCTTCTCTCTCTCGTCTTCTTCCGCAGCGAAACACAAAACAACAAAGAGCATTTCACAGCAACGACAACACGATGAAGACTTCGCTTTCCGCTCTCCTGTTGGCTGCAGCACTCGGCGGCGCCGTTGCTCATCCCAGTGGTCACGGTCATCGTCACTTTCACCGCGCTGTCGATACTTCTTACACCAAGTCGATCATACCCGGCAAAAGCGGTAACAACGTAAACAGCATCCCCGATTCCACCGTCGACAAAGCTCAGGCTCCCCCTTCGCCCAAGGAGGATGGCCCGCCGCCGTCTGCCCCTCCCTCTGTTCCTGCCTCGACCGGCTCGGGCTACACTGGCCAGGACAACAAGGAACCTGAGAAGCAGCCAAGCCACAGCAGCGAAAGCTTTGGCATCGGTCCCGACTCATACGAGCCCTTTTGCGGTGGTGCGCCCCCAAGCTCGTGGAAACCTGCATGCTCTGGTCCTGCCCCCGCCAAAGGTATTTTCAACAAGCGTGCCTCTGCCGCCGACGTCGCGCTGGCGGGCAACCTCGGCCTCCAGAACGATTACGGTTGCAATCTCAAGCTGGTAAAGAGTGACTACGCCAGGAAATATGACAACACATTCCTCTTCAAGAACAACGGAACTAGCACGCAGGCCTGCGTGTGCTGGCTCAAGATTGGACCCGACGGCTGTAAGATCGACGGCTTCTGGAAGGGCAAAGAAGCCCTGAAGCAATTCACCATCGGTCCTGGCGGCAAGCAATACCTTGCCATCCAAGCCGACTCCAAGGGCGGCTGCTCCTGCCACAAGAACTACATCCCCACCACGCCCGGAATCATGACCGGTCTAGGCTTCCCGGTCGGTGGCGGTCAATGGGGCAGCACATGGCTCGAGTTCGACATGGCCAGCGAGAAGAATGGCGGCTGCAGCGGTGCCGATGCCTCTTCCCTCGTCGCCGCCAAGAACAACATGGACATTCCCGGCATGCGAGTCTGTGTCGCTGACAAGCAGAACGGGGACTGCTCCATCATCATCGCTGGTGGCGAGGGCAACAAGTGGGCCTACACTGCCGGACAAGAGGATCTTGACGGACGCAGCATCAACGTCAATCCCGGCCCGATCCACTACGAGGTCGACATTGACTACCAAGGAAAGAAAGACTGGTCATAATTTAAAGGATCGAGCTGAAGTCCGTTTTTTTTTTGTGTGCGTGCTTGTGTTTTGTGCTTTCTCTTGACGACCTGAGCCTTTCTTTTTTCCCTCTCCGTTTCGTTCTTTTCTTTCTTCTTCTTCTTCTTCTTCTTTCTTCTTCCCCTTCTACTTCTACTTCTCTTGCCCGTCGTTGGAGAGATGGGAGGAGGAGGAGGTGGTGGAAACGATGGAGGCATGAAAAGATTTGGCCTTTGGGGGTCTTTCTTTGACCCCTACTGTTACATATCCGCCTTTTCTTTAGTTATATAACGCAGATGGAAAGATTTTTTTCGATCTTTTTTTTTCCCCGTCTTCTTTTTAAACTGTTGTTCTTTCGTGTGAGTGAATCTGGTTTTAGTGTCTATAGATTCTTATGTCTGGACGAAAAAGCATATTGCATCTGTCTTTACACCATCGTCTCTCTGCTCATCTTGACGGGTTTTACCTGATTGTATGTACATATGTACATATGTTCATACTACCTGTTCTTCCCGAGTATCTCTCTGGCCGTTGAAGCGTCCGTCCGTCCGTCCGTTTATCCGCAGACTGGCGCTAGACGCCTACTAACTTTCCTAGCTACATACGTTACCGCTTGTTATGGTTCTTTGTCTCTTTCCTAGCGCCACCGTCTCCCCGACGGCAACATGCCTTTACCTCTTTACCTCGGTAAATACCAGGTTTAGGTAGGTATCTTACTTTGCTGTATTGACATATATTGCATGTGTCTATGCATGTTTTGTTGTGGACGGAGAGTTCTTTGCAACTTGGTATGTGGCGGCGTGCCTGCTTTCGGGGACTGGATTAGTATGTGCTTTAGTTTTTTTTTTTCGTGTTGCTTTGCATGTGATTTTTTATTCTGGTTCGGCACGGTGCTTTTCTTGTTCTGGGTTCTGTGTTGTGTCATTGTACGGACGTATGTATGTAGGTAGACTAGGTGGACAGGTAAGTGAGTGAGTGGGATTCGGACACTGTCTTTACGGGACGGAGCGTCTTTCTTCTATTCGTTTCTATGCGTGTGTGCATGCACTATGTGGTAAGGACATACATACATACATATGTATGTTCGGTTCGTGCATCGGAGTTCGTGAATCGGTGATTCCTACCTATGTATGTACGTCTGTATGTATGTATGTGGGAGGCTTCGAGTATGCACGTGGATATAATGGATGGGTATACTTATGCATGCGAGTCGGGAACATTCGTTTCCTTACTAATGATTGTTTCCTTTCACCGTGTCTCTTAGCTTAGGGACCTTGTATTCTAGATGTCTCTATACGTCTTATGCCCCCAGGGAGGCGAGGGGCGCTGGCCGCCCCTCTGTGACGATAAATACACACACACACTCTGACAGTGATGGAGAAAAAAAAATCCGTTTCCTCCTTGTTTTGAGAATCCTTCTCCATCGTTCTTGGATGTTGTTTCGCGTTTCTTCGACTCTGTAGATCATGATGTCGATCATCACCTGCAGACACGTCCCGTTCCTCACGACCTACCCTACACCATCTTCCTCCCACGTATAGTCTTAAACTCGGCGCGTCGCGGACGTCGTAGGTTCATAGGTAAAATCCCGGTACGGAAACGATAAACACGGTCTCTCCGATGTAATGCCGTTTTTTTTTTCTGTCGCTCGTTCAAACTAGGTCTGCGGCTTACCTTGCCTTACTGACAGTCTGACAAACCCGACCTTGTTCCGGTATGGACGGCACGTCGGGGCGCAACTGTCACTACTAGTATGCCACTGCCAGCTTGTCAGGGGGTCGACCGGCCGAGCGGCAACACTACCTATACATACAGTCAGACGGAGGATAGGATGTGACACCCTCACACCCCCCCCCCCCCTTTTTTTACTCTATCGGGTTCTTGTTATGGTTTGAGTTGCTGGATTGCTGCTATAGTGGCTAACGACCTAAATTGCAAACTAACTTACTCATTACTCAGTTTGTTAGTTTGGTATCGCCAACGGAAAGAAAGAAACAAAAATATGCCCTGTTATCTCGATAAGACCTTATCCCGTAGCAACTGAAGCGATTTGCAATGCCCGTTCCCATCTCTCGGTGCCGGCGTCTTCTTGGGGTCTATCGCTTCACGGGGAGCCTATGCTAGGAACTTGAGATTCTCGGCTGTTGACCAGACGAAAGAGAGAGGATCGAGTTTCCCGCGCTCCTAACGTTGGCCGGTATGAGCGTGACGGAGTAAAGACGGAAGGGTCCAGGCTGTGTTCAATTGTCGCTACCCGAGAAGCTGGGGCGTTTCTTTAACCGATGGTTGTCTTTTACTCGTACGCCTCGGCTTCGTCCTCCGGCTCCGGCGCCGGGGTGACGGCCGCCTCTGGGTGAGGGTGACGGGGCGTGCCGTAGTGAACGGGCGAGGAGGAAGGCGCGCCGTCGGCTGGGTAGCTGCTGCAGGCGAGAACGCTGGTGGTGGAAGCCGTCTTTGCCGTGGTGGTGGTGGTGAAGCGAGCGACGGGCGGCACGCCGAGGAAGAGCCATGAGACGGTCACCTCAGGACAGGCGGAGCACTCGATTGAGCGGGTGGTGGTGGTGGTGGTCGTCCACACCGTCCGAACTGGGCCCAGGTTGATGGGCATGACGAGTGGGAGCATCTTGTGGCATGAGCCTGTTTCCTGGGAGGCGGCTGGGTTGGGGTGCGGGTTTGGGAGGATGAGCTCTGCTTGGGCTGTGGCGGTTGGGGTTAGTGTTAGGAGGAGGAGGGTGAGGGCGTTGAGGAGGGGGGTCATCATCGTTGCGGATGGGTTTTTGGGTGAGGTATTCTTGGTTGAGGATGAGGGAAAGGTTGGTGATGGGGGAGGATGGTGAGGTTGAGCTGGAGGCGAGGGGAGAGGAGGGGGGGTTGTTTAGAGAGAGGGCTGGGTTGGAGAATGGAGGAGATGTGAGTTGACGTCTTATATAGTCTTGGTTCTTTGACGTAGATTTTTTGTATGTATGACACACACTCTCACACACACTCTCTCTCATACTCGCTCTCTCGCTCGATCTCTCGCACTCTCACAGAAAGAAGCACATCATCCTCGATCCGTACATACATCCTCACATACTACATACATACCTACATACACGCACACACGAGGTTAGGTATGCACAGTCGTTACATTTACATGCATACATACATATATACATACATAGATGCACAGACTGGCCGAATGCTTGCTGCTGCTGCCGCCGTCGCCGTCGTAGTCAAGACCGTAGCCAGCCATCACCCCATTCAATCGTGCTTCTGTATCCGTACAAAATCGCCAGATATATTCTACATACATACATCTTACCATAGGTAGCCTCTGCGTACCTACATATATAGGTACATACTAGGAGGGTAGGATGGATGCCCGGGCAGCGTTGTATGAAGTCGCACCATGTCCTGTCAAAGTCATACGTATCGCAACCCGTTCATGCACTCACACACACACACATGCCTACAACATACATACAGATGCCCCCCCCCCGTCTGTCTCTCCTCCGTAGTAAAGAAGATGGTTCACCCGATGGACCATCTCACCATTCTCCTCTGCAACTACACAGCACAGCACAGCACAGCAGGTAACAACAGCGTCAATGTCTAGCTTTCTTTTCTCCAATAATGGCTCTCCTCGTCGTACACGGGCAACTCCCTCGGCTCGGCCCCGGCATCCGTCCTCTCATACGCCCCCCTCCCAATTCCCCTTTACCTTACTCCCCCCCCCCCCCTTTGGTTGTCCGCTGCTAGCCGCATGCGCCGTATCCCGCTCTTCGTCTTCTTCTCTCCCCTCTTCCTCTTCTTCGTCTTCTTCTTCTTCCTCTCCTTCTTCTTCTTCTTCAACGTACATACATACAATAGTCTATGCGCAACTTCACCTTAGAAGAGATAAAACAAATAGTGACAAACACCCTCCCCCCTTTCCCCTTCCCCCTTTCCTCCCATAACTCTTAGTCTTCCCGCCTACAGCAGCAGGTTCAGCGGATTCTCAATGATACGCTTCAGCTCGCGTATCCATTCGGCACCAACCGCCCCGTCCACCACCTTGTGGTCGAAGCTCCCCGTCACCGTCATCTGGTCGTCCCACTCGACTTCGCCGTTCTTCCCGGGCACCGCCACTTTACGCGTCGTCCCCACAGACAGGATCGCAGCCTGCGGCGGGTTGATCACGGCCGTAAAGTTGCTGACGGCCTCGTTCATCCCCATGTTGGAGATGGATATCGTACCGCCCTGGTACTCTTCCGGCTTGAGCTTGCCGTCGCGCGCCTTCTTGGCCAGCTCCTTGACGGCGGCCGAGATCGACTCGAGTCCGCGTCCGTCGGCGCCCGTGACTATGGGCGTGATGAGCCCGGACGGCGTCGACACCGCCACCGAGACGTCCACCGTCTTGAACTGCCGGATGTTGCCCTCGCGCCAGCTCGAGTTGACGGCCGGTACCTTGCGACAGGCCGCCGCCATGGCCTTGATGAGGAAATCATTGACCGACAGCTTGTACTTGCCCTCGCCCGAGCTGTTGAGCGCTTGCCGCAGCTTGAGCAGCTTAGTGACGGAAATGTTGCTGCTGACGTAAAAGTGCGGGTTGTCGTGCACCGACTCCTGCAGCCGTTTGGCAATGGTCTTGCGCATGCTGCTGATGGGTTGATCTTCGTACGCCGCCGCCGCGCCCGCGCCCGCATTGCCGGACGACGAGCCGAGCTTGTTCACATCTTCCACCGTGATATTTCCGCCCTTGCCCGTACCCTTGACGCCGTTGAGGTTCAAGCCCTTTTCTCGCGCCAGTCGCATGGCAGCCATGTCGGCCTTGGGCTCGCGATCCAACGCCGGCTGAAGCCTGCTGCCGGAAGAGGCGTATTGCTCGGGTGGCGGCGAAGAAGAGGACGAAGGAGAGGAGGACGAGGATGAGGGAGATGAAGCCGAAGCCGAAGACGAAGACGACGAAGAGGACGACGACGACTTGGACTCAGACGCCGCTTCGGATTTGTCGCCGCCGGCATCCTCAATGGTGAACTTCTCAAAGGCCGATATGTCGGTGCCCTCCTCGACAAGTATAGCAATGGGCTGCAGGTGGGGGGGAGGACGAGGAAAGGAAAAAAAGTCAGCAACCAAGGCGACGACGGAGACGGAGACGGAGACGAAGATGAAGACGATGACGATGATAAAGAAGGCGAAAACTGACACTTCCGATGGGAACATCCTTTTCGCCCGACTCCTTGAGAATCTTGGCAATGACACCCTCCTCCTGGAACTCAAAATCCATCTGTGCCTTGTCCGTCTCAATCTCTACCAAGACGTCACCCGGAGCGATTCCGTCACCCGGCTTCTTCTGCCAAGCGCCAATGTTTCCCGCCTGCATCGTCGGCGAAAGCGCCGGCATCCGGACCACTTGATGATCCGGGAACGAGGCATAGAAGCGCACAACGTGGGAGGCGAAGCCCGTACGAAGGGCACGTCGCGTTGGGGCGAGGGCTCGCCTCCCGATAGCGGCGCTAAGCATGGCGAAGGAGAGAAAGAGCGAGAGAGAGAGGAAGTGTGTGTGTGTATGTGTGTCTTTGGGGGGGGGGGGGTGAAATCCAGCCGCCGCCGCACGGGCTGAATGTATGACCGGGAAGAGAGGGGGTTGTAGTGAGTGGTTGATTTTGACGTTGTTGAGGTGGGAGAAGAGGAGAAGCTCGACTTTTTTTTTTCCCGGCCTCCTCTTCGTTCTCTGTCCCTCTCGTAAGATGGAGCTCCTCCGTCGGCGACTGGAGCTCTCTTGTGCGCCTATGCCGGTTTGGGTTATATAATGGGCTTAATGGGCTTAATGAGAGAGGGGCAGGAGGCTATAGGGGTTGTAGGGTAAGTAGGGTTTACTAGGGAGGGATAGAAGAAGTTGTCCACTCAACGCGCACACCAACCAGCGTCTGCTTCTTTATTACGGAGTAGACGTGCATGAATCTAGCCATGTAGACAGACACTTGGGTTGTTGCAGCAATGCCTTCTGATCCTGGTCGTGAAGCGGCGTGAGCAGTGAGGCTATCATCAGGCGAGCGTCGTCGTCCCCGATTTCCCGAGTTATAGCTTATCTGGCCTTGGACCCTGCGTTTTTGTTGAGCTTCATCTCGAATCAGCATCTCTTGCTACTCGCACACTACAGTTTTCCCTCTCACAAAGCCATACAACACACATATGTAATTCGTACATACACACACACATACATACTACGGTTACATACATAGACTCATATCTTCATCCCTGACCCTGCTCCGTTCATCCCAGAGGACACCTGTATGTATTATATCACAGACATTGGCAAATGGGAATGCTGATGTTGCCAGAGCACACACAAAAGCCAAGGCGAGGCTGACAAGACCATCAGCCAGGCGCACTGTTACGAGACTTTCCCGTACAAGCATGTCCCAGGCCAAATACCCCGCCATCGAAGCAGCCACAGAGTCTCCTCTCCGTGTCCGCTTGACTCACTCATACTGGCTTCTCCTAACGAATATTAGGCGCGGTTTCGACAGTCAGCAACCTCATCGCCGTCTCATCAAAGTCCAGACGAACCTCTCCCATCTCCATTCTCTCTCCTTTTCTCCCCTCGTCTTCCTCGGTCAAATATCGGCCTCCCACTACTCGTGAATGGGTGCGGTTCGCCACCTCGCCGCCTCCCGCTCATCCTCCCGCCTCCCTCGAATGGCTCCCCGATGAGCTCCATCAAGTTTGTCGTGTCCTCCCTGGACTTCATCGCCGACTCCAAAGATGCCCAGCGGAACAAGCAGCTGGCCGAGTCGGCCAAGACGGCACTCGACGCCATAAAGGATCATGACGAGCAGCTACCCGATCCGGAACTCGTCTTCGCTCCCCTCCAACTCGCTACAAAATCCAATAACCCGCAGCTCATCACCGCCGCCCTCGACTGCATCGGCAAGCTCATCTCCTACTCCTTCTTCTCCCCTCACACCGTCGACAACGATGCCGCTTCCCGCTCTCACGATGCGTCGCCTCTCATCGAGCGCGCCATCGACACCATATGCGACTGCTTCCAGGGCGAGACCACCGCCGTCGAGATCCAGCTGCAGATTGTCAAGTCTCTGCTCGCCGCCGTCCTCAACGACAAAATCGTTGTTCACGGCGCCGGCTTGCTCAAGGCCGTTCGCCAGGTTTATAACGTCTTCCTGCTCTCTCGCAGCACCGCCAACCAGCAAGTCGCCCAAGGCACCTTGACCCAGATGGCCGGCACCGTCTTTGAACGCGTCAAGGCCAGACTCCACATGAAGGAGTCTAGGCTGGCTCTGCGAAACCTGAAGCACAGCTCCAGCAACGTCACCTTTGACCCGTCCGAAGTCGCCACCACTCCAGTTGCCACCACTACCACTGGCGAAGACTCGCCCGCGCCCGCTCACTCGTCGTCGTCTGATTCCCCGGCCGACGAGGCTGTCAAGCTCACTCTCAAAGATCTGGAGCATCGCAAGAAGAGCTTCGACGACTCGACCCTCGGCGACGGCCCCACCATGGTCTCTCGCCTGCCCGAGAAGCCGACAAATACCTCGCCGCCATCGTCCCAAAATGACGACGATGACCTCATGGATGCTGAAGACGAGGTCTACGTTCGCGACGCCTATCTCGTCTTCCGATCCTTTTGCAACCTTTCAACAAAGGTTCTCGCCCCCGACCAGCTCTTCGACATCCGCGGTCAGCCCATGCGCTCCAAGCTCATCTCCCTCCACCTCATTCACACGCTCCTCAACAACAACATGGTCGTCTTCACCTCGCCCCTGTGTACTATCAAGAACTCCAAAAGCAACGAGCCCACGTCCTTTTTGCAGGCCGTCAAGTTCTACCTATGTCTCAGCATTACGCGCAACGGCGCCAGCTCCGTCGACCGCATCTTTGACGTCTGCTGCGAGATATTCTGGCTGATGCTCAAGTTTATGCGCCAATCTTTCAAGGCGAGTCGTCCGGGAGCTTCAAACGAAGAGAGGAGGGGAAGAAGCAGGTGGGAAAGGGGGCTGACCCTAAATACAGAAAGAGATCGAAGTCTTCCTCAACGAGATATACCTCGCTCTCCTCTCGCGGAGAAACGCCCACATGTCGCAGAAGCTTCACTTCGTCAACATACTCAACCGCCTTTGCGCCGATCCCCGTGCCCTTGTCGAGATTTACCTCAATTACGACTGCGAACAGACTGTCGACAACCTCTTCCAGACCATCATCGAAGACCTCTCCAAGTTCTCCACCACACCTGTCGCCATCACGCCCGCGACGGAACAGCTCTATGAAGAGATGCGCGCCAGGACGTCGCCCGCGACCGAATGGCAGCTCAAAGGCATCCTGCCGCCTCCGCTTACCGTCGCCCACATCATGCCGCAACAGGAGGCCGAGCAGGATATCCCCAAGGAGTACTCGATGAAGCGGCTGTCCTTGGAAGCCCTTGTCGAGGCCCTGCGGTCGTTGATGGACTGGTCCGCTTCCGTCCGCACCGACGGAGGCGAAAATAACAAGGCCGACGGCGACGTCGCCAGGGCCTCGGCCGAAGAGCTGCGGCCGTCCATCGACCCTACGCCCAGCGACAGTGCCTCCCGCTCGGAGCTACCGCTTCCCCCGTCGACGCCCGTCGTCGACGATGACCCGGACCAGCTCGAGAAGGAAAAAGCGCGCAAGACGGCGCTCACAAACGCCATCGCGCAGTTTAACTTTAAGCCCAAAAGGGGCATCAAGCTGCTTCTGCGGGACGGATTCATCCCGAGCGACAGCCCGCAAGACATGGCTCGCTTCCTTCTCAACGAGGACAAGCTCGACAAGGCCCAGATTGGCGAGTTTCTCGGCGAGGGAGACCAGCAAAATATCGAAATCATGCACGCCTTTGTCGATTCCATGGACTTTACTAGGAAGCGCTTCGTCGACGCGCTGCGGCAGTTCCTGCAATCCTTCAGGCTACCGGGAGAGGCCCAAAAGATTGATCGCTTCATGCTCAAGTTTGCTGAGCGCTACGTCATGGGGAACCCGAATGCGTTTGCCAACGCTGACACTGCCTACGTCCTCGCCTACTCCGTCATCATGCTAAACACGGACCAGCACAGCAGCAAGATTGCCAAGCGGATGAGCAAGGAGGAGTTCATCAAGAATAACCGTGGTATCAACGACAACTCGGACCTCCCCGACGACTACCTCATCAGTATTTACGACGAGATCGCCAACAACGAAATCGTCCTTACTAGCGAGCGTCAGGCGGCCGCCGCCGCCGGCAATCTGGGCGGCGCGCAGCCGACTGGCCTCGCCGCCGGCCTCGGCCACGCCCTGTCCAACGTCGGTCGCGACCTGCAACGCGAAGCTTACGTTCAGCAGTCGGAGCAGATCTCGCTGCGGTCCGAGCAGTTGTTCAAGGATCTCTTCAAGAGCCAGCGCAGGAGCACGGCCGTGGCGGGGCTCAGGTTCATCCCGGCAACGTCGTCCAAGCACGTCGGCTCCATGTTCGACGTCACCTGGATGTCCTTCTTTTCCGCCTTCTCGGGCCAGATGCAAAAGGCCCACAACATCGAGGTCAGCAAGCTGTGTCTCGAGGGTATGAAGCTCGCCACGAAGATCGCCTGCCTGTTCGATCTCGCGACACCCAGGGAGGCCTTCATCTCGGCCCTCCGAAACACCACCAACCTCAACAATCCGCAGGAGATCCTGGCCAAGAACATCGAGGCACTCAAGGTCCTCCTCGACCTCGGGCAGACCGAAGGCAACCTGATACGCGAGTCGTGGAAGGATATCCTCTTGTGTATCAGCCAGCTTGACCGGCTGCAGCTGATCACGGGAGGCGTGGACGAGAACGCGATTCCAGACGTGTCCCAGGCGCGCTTCATACCGCAGTCGTCGCGGACCGACACTTCGGACCACTCGAAGTCCTCCAACAACTCGCGACCGCCGCCGCCCCGTCAGAGGGCCAGCACGGGACCTCGGGGCTTTTCCCACGAGATTGCGCTGGAGAGCAGGTCGGAGGACTTCATCCGCAGCGTCGACCACATCTTCTCCAACACGGCCAACCTCTCGGGCGAAGCCATGGTGCACTTCGCCAGGGCGCTGACCGAGGTGAGCTGGGACGAGATCAAGGTCTCGGGCTCCAACGACTCGCCGAGGACGTACAGCCTGCAAAAAATTGTGGAAATCAGTTACTACAACATGTACCGAGTGCGGTTCGAGTGGACCAACGTATGGGACGTCCTGGGCGAGCATTTCAACCAGGTCGGCTGCCACAACAACATGAACATCGTCTTCTTCGCCCTCGACTCGCTACGGCAGCTGTCGATGCGCTTCTTGGAGATTGAGGAGTTGGCGGGCTTCAAGTTTCAAAAGGACTTTCTGAAGCCCTTTGAGCTCGTCCTCGCCAACTCGCAAAACGTCACCGTCAAGGACCTGGTGCTGCGCTGCCTCGTCCAGATGATCCAGGCGCGGGGTGATAACATCCGTTCCGGCTGGAGGACAATGTTCGGCGTCTTCACCGTCGCGGCGCGCGAACCGCACGAGAGCATCGTGACGCTCGCCTATGACAACGTCAGCCAGGTCTACAAGGACAAGCTCGGCGTCGTCATCTCCCAGGGCGCCTTCACCGACCTCATCGTCTGCTTGACCGAATTCTCAAAGAACATCAAGTTCCAGAAGAAGAGCCTGGCCGCGCTGGAACTGCTCAAGTCCATCATTCCCACGATGCTCAAGACGCCCGAATGTCCGCTTTACCAGCAGGCGGCGGCGACGACGACGACGACGACGACAACATCGACGACGACGGATGGCAAGCAGCGGGCGCAGCAGTCGAAGGCGTCGATCGAGGAGGGCTTCTGGTTCCCGATCCTCTTCGCCTTCCACGACGTGCTCATGACGGGCGAAGACCTCGAGGTGCGGTCTCATGCGCTCGAGTATTTCTTCGCGGCGCTCATCCGGTACGGCGGTGACTTTACGCCCGAGTTCTGGGACATACTCTGGCGCCAACAGCTGTATCCAATCTTCATGGTGCTGCGGTCGCGGCCGGAGATGAGCAACGTGCTCAGCCACGAGGAGCTTTCGGTCTGGCTCTCGACGACGATGATCCAGGCGCTGCGCAACATGATGACGCTTTTCACGCACTACTTTGACGCTCTTGAGTACATGCTCGACAGGTTCCTCGAGCTGTTAGCCCTCTGCATCTGCCAGGAGAACGATACGATCGCTCGAATCGGCAGCAACTGCCTACAGCAGCTGATACTCAAGAACGTGACCAAGTTCACGGCCGAACACTGGAATAAGATCGTCGGCGCCTTTTGCGAGCTGTTTGAGCGGACGACGGCCTACCAGCTGTTCACCGCCGCCAACGGGGGGGGCACAGCGCCGGTGGCTACGGCCAACGGTTTCGACTTTACGCCGGGAGAGAAGACGCCGACGCCGCTCGACGAGAAGCCGCTGCGGATCAACGGGAAGGAGGAGAACGGCGACGCGGTCCGGCCCCCACAGCCGTCGCCCAGGTCGGTTGACGACGACTTGCAGAGTCCGACGACGGCCGCCGGCGGCGCACTCGAAGAGTTCAGGCCTTCGTCCAACCTTCAGCAGCAGCCGGTGGTGGTGACGGCGGCGCGGCGTCGGCGCTTCAACCGCATCATCTCGCGCTGCGTATTGCAGCTCCTCATGATCGAGACGGTCAACGAGCTGTTCAGCAACGACACGGTGTACGCGCACATTCCGTCGACGGAGCTCCTGCGGCTCATGGCGCTGCTCAAGCGGTCATTTCAGTTCGCACGGCGCTTCAACGAGGACAAGGAGTTGAGGATGCAGCTGTGGCGCGAGGGCTTCATGAAGCAGCCGCCCAACCTGCTCAAGCAGGAGAGCGGGTCAGCGGCGACGTACGTCTCGATCCTATTCCGCATGTTCAACGACAACGCGCCCGAGAGGCTCGAGAGCAGGCCGGACATCGAGGCGGCGCTCGTACCGCTTTGCAAGGACATCATCGCCGGATACTCTTCGCTCGTGGAGGAGAGCCAGCAGCGCAACATCATGGCGTGGCGGCCCGTCGTCGTCGACGTGCTCGAGGGCTACGCCACCTTTCCGCGGGAGGCCTTTTCCGCTCACCTTCCGGCCTTTTACCCGCTTGCCGTCGAGCTCCTCGGCAAAGACCTGGGGCCGGAACTCAGGGGCGCGCTGCTGGTGGTGCTCAGGCGCGTCGGCGAGGTCGGCCTCGGCATCGAGGGTATGGCTAGGGGGCAGGCTGCGGACGTGAGGAGGGAAAGCGTCGTTACGGGCGGTGGTGGTGGCGGGAGCGTCGATACGAGGAGTGATGGTCTTGTTGATGGTGATGGCGAGGCGGCGGCGAGGAGAATGCTTTGAGGGGGAGGGTGTGTGAGTTTGTCTTCTATCTTGTGTTTCCCTTGCTTGTGTTTAGGGATCTCGTTCTCGTTGGCCTGGTCTGAGCATGCTCGACATAGGAACGGGGGAGGAAAAGAGGAGACGAAGAGGCGTTTATTCTTTTTTTTTTCTATTTCCTTTTTTCCTTTTTTCTTCATCCTGTTTCTCCTTCTCCTTTTCCTTCTTCCAACTCCCCCCTTTTTTTTTATCCGGGGAAATTGTCTGGCTCTGATGCGCGAAAAGGGGTTGTATCGTTTTTTCTTCCCTGAGTCAAAGTCGGGAACGGGGGGTTGTTGGACGTTGAAAGGACGAGAATCATGTACATCGACTCCGAGGCAGACAGACCTGGTACTCTTTCTCTCGTGGCGCGTTACAGCTTTGGAGGTGAGGCTTTCATGATCTTTGACTTTCTATCTTTCGAGTTGATAGTTTACAACTCCCCCGTTATCCAGCACTGTTTTGGGGAAGGGGGTTATATAGTCAAGTCTTCTGCGGGCCTTTTCAAAGACGAGTGATAGATTCCATCTTCGCCTAGGCTTTTATGCCTGACGGTGATTCACTCGTCCTGAAATCGCCCATACTTTTTCCCCATGTTGGCATATTTCCTCGATTGAAAGGCGCCACCGTCAGATCATCAACTCGACTTGATGGGTAACTATCTAGGAGAGTAAGTAGGTGACGTAGCGTCTCAGGTCTGGCGCATCGTCATCGTCCACGCGATCTCCTAGCGTTCCCAGAGCGGTCTTAATATCGGAGTCTTCTCTGGCGGCACTTTGGACCAGCTCTTTAAGCGTGGCGTCACGAGCATGCGGGCTTTGAGCCATGGATGTGACGAGGGAGACGTAAAAATCGATTAGGGTTAGGTGCATGAGCATGTCCATCTTGTCGATCATGGAGAGGGCGGCCCATTGGAGGAGACATTGGTTTGTCCCAGGGAGGAAGTTTGGCTTGGTTAGGAGCCGGATGTCGAGTGCGGCCAAGGGGGGGAGGAGGCGGAGGAGGCGGCCCTGAGAGATGGTGATGTCGTGCGTTGATCGGGAGGGGTCGTGGTCGAGGGTACAGAGATTGCGGATGAGGGTGAGGTTGGTATCGTTTTCGAAGATCAGGGGCCATATCCGATGATGACCGGGCGGACGAGGCTCGTTACTCGTGCCGTTGACGATCTCGACTGAGGAACCGCAGTCCGTCCTCAGGACTTCAAGCAAAACCCTAGCAGCGCGTTCCCCGACGCTAACATGCGGACTTTCGAGCCAGCGATGGACGATTTCCGCGACGATATCAGGCAGCTCAGCTAACTTGTCCGCCTCGGCTGGCGAAGAAGCTGCCTTTCCGACGACGGCTAGCGCCAGGAGGTTGGCGGAGGCAAGAGGGGAGCGAAGGGCGTTGAGCAACGACGAGGGATCGGCGAAGACGAGGGCTTGTGTGAGTGAGAGGGGGGAAATGAGCTTGATTGATAGGGAGAGGAGGGCGCTTGGGTCGTGGACGGTTGGTGTTTTCAGGAGGTGGGCTAGCGGCGGGAGGAGGGTTGGGATGAGAGGGGGGATGTTTTGGTCTGAAGGGGAGAAACGGTTAGAGTTGATTTTTTTTCGCGAGAGGAGAGAGGAACGACTTGCTTGTGAGTTGGAGCTCGACTTGGTCGAGGAGCTTTGCATCGGGGGCAAGGGCTGGGTCGTTGCTTAGGGCTTCGAGGTGGGATTGCAGCTCGGAGAGGCCTAAGATGGGTGCTGTGGGGGAGTGGAGGGGGACGATGATGTCGTCTGCCATGGCGAGGACTCTATTTGGGAGATGGGTTTGCTTAGAATAGAGACGGGGTTTATGCAGAGGTGGAAGAGAATGTTAGGATGGTATAGGTAGCCGAGGAGAGGCGAGGAGATGGATAGATAGAGTAGAATAGAATAGAAGAGAGGTTACGTAATTCTATCTCTCCCCTCTGGCGGGGTAGCTTTTTCTCTTCCCCCGCACTAAAATCCACCCCCGCCTACCTCCCTCTGACTAACCCACCAAATCCCTCCCCATAACGTGCCACAACGTGCACCATCTTGTCTCACCCTCCACCTTCAACACCTTCCTAGCAAAACAAAGCAAAGCCCGGCATCACAAACCATGTCCAGGGGCGGTCGCGGCGGACGCGGTGGACGAGGCGGCGGCCGCGGCGGAACCGCAAGACCCAAAGTCCCCTGGGACACAGGCGAGGAGCCAGACGCTCGACCTTCAGAGCTCTTCCCCGTGAGAAAGCAATCCTCTCCTCCTCCCCCCCATGGGGAGCAAGTCGAGAAAAACGAGAAGAGTAACTCACAATCCCCCCCTTCACCGTCGTTCTTCAAGGCCCGCTCCATACCGCAACCTCGTCCCCTCTCGGATAAGGAGAAGACGGCAGTCGATCACTTCCTCGTCCTCCGTCACCAGTTCCACTCGTCGCCCCTGTACGCCTCGCGGAAAAGCTCGCTCCACGACCCGACAGCGCCCAGCAAACTATACGGCCAGGCGCAGATGAACGCAAACTACGACGTCCGCGACAAGGCGACGCAAGATCCCTTCACCGCCGTGCCCGCCTACTCGCACAAGTTCGTGCCGAGGGATAGAACCTTGCCGGACTGGTCCTCGATTCCCGTTTGCAAGGAGCTGTTCCCGCCTGAGCTGCACTCTACCGTCGCGCCTGGCGATGGCGTCGGGAAGAAGAGGCCTAAGCTTGAGCTCTCAAAAGTCACCGCTTTGCCGTCCGCTGAGGAGGCTTTTGGCGTCGGTGCTTCGTCTGATGCTGCGCTGCTGGATAAGCTCATGACTGTTCCGGAACATGAGGACGAGGAAGATGCTGCTGCTGCCGAGGCGGAGGAGGATGAGCAGCTGCAGGAGGATGATGGTGATGAGGACTACGATGACGAGGACGCTGGCGATTACGATGCCGAGAATTACTTTGACAACGGAGACGAATTGGGTGACGATTATGGCGACGGTGATGACGGCGAAGGCACTTATTGATCCTCTTCTTTTGAGGTATGTATCATACACTACAAGACACTTTATAGACACAAAGAAAGGATGACCTCCTCCATCATGATATCAACAGAAAAAAATGCGTGGATAAAAAGAAAAACAAATCATGCCGCCGCGTAAAGCCCATTGTCCAACATGCCGGCCTGCAGCCTCGACAACTTCTCCCTCGTGTCGGCGATACGCCCGGCCTGCGTCACGATGGCGTTGCCCGTCTCCCGCAGCGCCCCCAGCACGAGACTCAGCTGGTCCTGCATCCCTCCGCCGGCGACCGCATTGTTACGGTCGCGCAACGCCCTGATGTGCTCGTACAGGCCGTTTTCCACGCCCGGCATGTCGCGCTCGATCTCGGCGCGGTACTGGTCGAGCCGCTGCTTGTATCGGTCGAAGTCGTCGCACACGCGGTTGAAATAGGTGATGAGGTCCTGCGCACTCGCATGTGTCGACGACGCGTCCGACGCGTTGCCCGCCGTCCCCGCCGTCGGTGGCGCGCCGGCGAACAGGCCCGTCTGATGGTAGTGCGTCGGCAGCTTGAGGTTGTCGGCCGCCTTGAAGGAAAGTTGCGCGTCGGCAATGTTCTTCTTCGTCATGTCCTGCAGCACCTTGACCGTCTGGATGTCTTGGTTAAGGGCCACCTGGACGGTGCGGAACTTGGATTCGACGAATTGGACGTCGCGCCCCAGCTGCTGAATGTCCCTTTCGTGCTGCGGCATGAACTCGCCTATCTCGTCTCTCATCTTGATGACGCGCTGAATGCCCTTGTCGATGAGGGCGATTTCGTCCTGCACTGGCTGGGCGAGGTCGTCGAATCTGGTGCGGGGACGGAGGTTGTCGTAGTTGATGCGCACGGCAGATACCTGGTTTGTTGTCGGCTGCTGCGACTGCGGCTGGCCGCTGATCGGTCGTCGCGGGCTGGTTAGCTAGTGTTCGCAGATAGATTTCTTTTTGTTTCGCTCACATGAGTCCTCCAGAAGGTTTCGCCTGCGACTGGCCAAAGAGGCCTCCCCCTACCGCCGGCTGGGTATTCGCGGTGGATGCGCCGAATAGGCCGCCGGCCGGTTGACTACTCGCAGGGGTGGTGGTGGTATTGGCAGCACCGAATAAGCCTCCGACGGGCTGCGTCTTTGCGAACAAGCCGCCAGCGGCTGGCTGTGTCGACTGTTGCTGGTTCGTCTGCTGTCCGAACAGGCCGCCGGTCTGCTGCTGCGGTTGTTGCGGCGGTTGTTGCGGCTGTTGCTGCTGCTGCTGCTGTTGCTGACCGCCGAGGTTACCAAAGAGACCCCCCGTAGACGACGGCGCCTGTGTCTGGGGTTGCTGCTGGGTGTTGGAGGTGGCGTTACCGAACAAGCTGCCGCGTTGGGTGTTGGCGCCGAATAAGCTCGTCATGGCGCCTGAAGTGTTCGTATTGGAAGCAGCTGGATTATTCTGGGATCCGAAGAGCGTGGATGGCTGGTTCAAGGTCGTCGATGTGCCGCTGAGAAAGTCGCGTCAGCTTCGGGGGGAAAAGGAAGAAGATGAAGAGCTCTTTGGCTTCGCGTACAACGAGTTGGCGGGGCCAGTGTTGATGGTCAGAGCGCTAGGCCCGCTGGCTGAGCGCGCCAGAGACATGAAAGAGCGACAGCTATGTCTGAGAGAGAGGGAGATGAAGAGAGACAGAGGGAGCGAGGGAGCGAGCGAGCGAGAGAGAGACAGAGAGAGAGAGAGACAGGTAAACGGGGAAGATCGATGGTTGGCTCTTTATCGTCAACCTCTCTCTTGATGTGCTTTGAGCAGCGGATAATTGTCGGCCCGGCTCAGAGCTTCCTCGCGCCTACCTACCTAGGCAGGTATCCAGTATTCTGTTCGTAGATCCCATCATATGAACCAGCATCCTTCACTCATCGCTTTACCAAGAAAGAGCCGTCCTTCTGGCGCCCAAGAGCTTCACGTCCCGCCAAAATGGCCGATCTGGAAACGCAGATGGACGAGAGCGATGACATTTACGAACCTGAAGAGCCCAAGATCGAGGACGAGGAGCTCAAGGATGTGCCATCCAAAGCGGATGAACTAGAAGAGGGAGAGGAAGAGGACGAAAAGGGCGCCATGGACGAAGATGATGATGACTCTGTACGCATCTCTGTTCTTCTCTTCCAGAACTTTGTGGTGACGCTGACTTGTTCGCAGGATATTGACATCATCACCGAGCGAAAAGATGGCACCAAAGCTGCGCCTCCGCCGTGGGTTGCTCCACGAGACCCCCGTCGGGCGAGACTGACTGTTTGGCCCTACAGACAAGCGAAATACAGCGACATCCGGAATATTCCCCAGCGCACTGCCGCGTCGACTGACACGCCTGTCAAGACCACGCCGCCAAAGAGAGAGGATGGGTCGCGAGCTGCGGTTAGTATGGCGGTGCCTAGTGCGGATCAGACCTCAGCAGCTGCGTCCAAGTCGAGCATCGATATCAACATCAACCCCGTCTACGGGTCCGTTGGCAAGCCCATAACACAGGTCAACATCGACCAAGGTCGGTATTCTCCCCCTCGCATCGGTCACGTATTTTTCTGCTAAGAATGAAATGACAGATCTGGCCGACAACGACAAGCCGTGGCGCAAACCTGGTACAGACATTAGCGATTACTTCAACTACGGCTTTGACGAGTTCACCTGGGCCCTCTACGCGGCCAAGCAAGAGAGCGTAAGGGGCGAGTACGGAGCGGATGCCTTTGCTGCCAGCAACAAAAAGATGATGGACGACTTTAACAACATGATGATGATGGGCGGCATGGGAATGAACGGCGCAGGCGGGGGCGGCAACGGCGGCAACGGCAACGGCGGAATGCCGGGCATGGAAGGCATGCCGCCCGAGATGCAGGCCATGATGCAGCAGATGATGGCCTCCGGCATGGACCCTTCGCAGATGGACCCAAGCCAGCTCAGCGCCATGTGCGCCAGCATGGGCGGCGCGCAGGGTAACCAGGGGGCCAACTTTGGTGGCAGCGGCGCCGGCGTCTTTGGCGGTGGCCAGGCCGGCTACGGTTTCGACCCCAGCATGGGGGGTGTCGGCGGCGGAGCAGGAGGTGCTGGGGGTGCGGGCGGTGGAGGTGTAGGGAGGGGTGGCTTTGGCCGTGGACGACGGGGTCGATGGTAGGACTCTGGGTCCTGAGCCACGGCTTCTATAGGAGGACTCGGACCGTCCACCAGAGCTTACGCAGGAGGACTCCGACCTTTTACGCGGGCCATACGAGTGCTTCGGCTTCGGCCGTGGACGACGGGGGGCCATGGTAGTTTTTGTGCTGTGTTTCGGACGCTTTCTGGCGTTGGGCGTCGCGGACGAGGAGTTTTTGGGTGACGTTATGCAGGAGTGAGGGAAAGGGGGGGATGGGCGGTTTGCAAGATGGCACTGATTCTTGAGGGAAGTCCATTTTAATGCCTCTGGACGAAGCCAGCATCAAGCGTTTCTCGCGGGCACCGCCTCGGCTGGTGCGACGAGATATCAATGCGGAGTTTTTCTTTTTTTTTTTTTTCCCGTCTCTCGTACAAGTCTCTACTTTTGGCGAGTGATGGACGGAGCATTCGTCCATAGAGATCTGAGTATCTCTTTGAAGAAGATTTTCAGCGAGATGAGGATGTGAGAAGCAATCGAGTGTCGTTCACGGGAGGGGGGAGTCGTCGTAGCTAGATTCTGATAAGCTGACCCGATAGTTAACAAAGCGGGGTTATTCATCTAGCCGAGCTGTCAAGGTTTGACGACTGTGGGGCGTTAGCTGCTGCAGTCAGCCGTTGCTCAGCCACGCCCAGCCTTGCGGGAAGTTGTGCGACTGTTGACGAGCCTCTGTTATGCTGTTCTCCTCCTTTCCTTCTCCCCTCCTCTCCTCTCCTCTCTTCTCTTCTCGTCTCTCGTTATCTTCGACTTCTCTCTAAACCATCGCTTATCATACACACACTCTCTGCGATAATCCGACCACCAACACCCACCCTCGCTCCTCTCATCTGCCTCCCCCGCCCTCGATGGCGCCTCAACTCGTCGTCCCCGACACAAGCAACATCACGATCTCGTTCCCCATCCAACCCCGCGATGTACACCAGACGACTCACCTCCTCTCGGCGAGGGACATGCAGCATCCTACGCCTTCGCAGCAGCTGACGCTCGGCATCATTGCTGTGTACGTGTTTGGTATCGCCGTCTTGTGGAATGTTCCTTATCTGCGCATGGTGCTGTGGCCGTTTAAGGTGTGTGGCTTTTTTTTCTATACGGATCTGATTCAGTGTTGGATGAAGCTGATTATAAGGGGTGAAAGATGCTCGTCATTGCTTTTCACGAGTTCGGTCATGCCATTACTGCTATCCTCACTGGCGGTAAAGTCGATTCCATCACCCTCGACCCCAGAGAAGGCGGCGTGACGCAGCTTCGAGGTGGAATCGGCTTCATCACCCTACCAGCCGGCTACCTCGGCTCCTCCATCATCGGCGCCCTGCTAATATTCTGCGGCTTCAACATCGTGGCTTCCAAGGTAGCCAGCATCGTCCTCGGCCTGTGCTTCCTCCTCACTCTATGGTGGGGGAAACGAGACTGGCTCACCATTGTCACTGTTCTTCTGGCTGTGGGCTTACTGGTCGGATGTTGGTTCATCAACCATGCTGAACCGCTTCGGTTCGTCGTCCTCTTCATCGGGGTTATGAGCTCGCTTTACAGCGTGTGGGATATCTGCGATGATCTCATCCTTCGCAAGATCAACTCCTCTGATGCTAGCGTCTTTGCGAAGCGATATGGCGGTTCTTCGACCTGCTGGGGCTTCATCTGGGCTTTCATCTCCGTCTTGATCATGGCTGTTGGTGTTGTCGCTGGCTTGGCTGCTTTTTCGCAGTCGGCTGAGCAGCAGCAGATGGAGTCGAAGGCTTTTGTGCCGACTTGAACGTTACTGACGCCTTGATTGTCTTGACGAATTTGATGAGATAGATACCCCGTGTACGAGTGGTTCAATGTACGGATACAGATACAGTGGCCAGGTCTTGGGAAAAAGGTCTTGGGGGATAAAAAGCGTTTGAATCAGAGTTTTGTTACTTGGCTTCACTAAAGCGACCGTAACCGCAACGTCATCTACTCTTCTCGGCTTCATAAAAAACCCCCTAAATCCAGGGCTGAACGACCATGCACAAGTACAAGGGAAAAGAATCATCCTCAGTCATGTACGTACAAGTCCAAAGCAGTATCTATCGTGACACATATGTACGTCTTTCCCTGCTCAAGTCTCTCATCTCAACTAAGACAAAGCGGCGACAACCTCCTCGAGAAAGCCCGGGTTGGCATAAAGCTGGCTCATATCCCACATCATGACGCCGCCAAAGGAAGGGAACTGCCTCGAGTACTGAATGACGGAGGTGAGTTTCGGACCGCGGACGTATCCACCTCCGGCGCCGTAGTTAGCGGGGATGCCGAGGAGGACCTTGACGGCCGGGTTCTTGCTTCGCTTGCTCCAGCTGTCCCAGACGTCCATGTTGAAGGCCGGCTGGGTGGCGGCGCCGGGCTGGAAGTTGGAGACGCCGCACCAGTTGTTGTAGAACTGGATGAAGACGTAGTCGAAGGGGACGGCGTCGAGCGTCGATCCTACCGCCGCGTCGGGGAAGACGCATTGCGGGGCGGCCGTCAGGTAGAAGTGCTTCTTGGGCGCGTAGTCGGAGGCTGTGTCCATAAGCGTGCGGAGCCGGGCTCCGAAGGCGGGCAGGTTATTGGTGACGGCTTCAAAGTCGAAGTCGAAGCCGTCGACGACGGCGGCGCCAAACGGTCGTTGGACGGTGCTGTTGCCGTCTGCCGGGACGGGGCCGAACATGGCCCACACCATGTCCGCGGCTTTCGCCGCTTCGGCGGGAGAAGACCATCCTCCCTGGGTGTAGGTTGCGCCCCCGAGGGAGACGACGATGGTCTTCTTGTACTTTGTCTGGCACGTCTGGATGTCGGCTTCGATTTCGGGGCATTTGAGGAGGCCTGTGCCGTTGAAGGTTTCGCATCTGTCTCCGGCGTTGGCGAAGTTGACGATGGGAGGCGTGATGCCGTTCATGAAGGCGAGGGGGATGATGTTGATGTTGGTGTCTTAACAGTTTCATCAGCTCTTGGTTCATCTCTGCCTTGTCGAAACATATTCATCAAGTAAAGGGAAAAAAAACTGACTCTCGCAATAGAAGGCGAGGTTCTTCTGAACATTGGGGCCGGAGCCCTGGCCATACGAGTTCTGGCCTATAAAGACGGTTGTCAGATTGTGATTTTTCAGATCGCGGAGCATAATCTCCTTGAAGCTCACCCCAGTAAATGGCTAGATTCTGGCCTCCTCCTCCTCCTCCTCCGCCTGAATGGATCAAGGTCGGAGCGGAGGAAACGATGGCGAGTAAACCCGCGCCACAGGTAAAGGAGCTGAATAGAGACGGCATCTGGAGTGAAGAGGAGAAATACAGTAGAAGGAAAACGGCGAGGATGAGTGAAAAGAAAAGGCTTGAGAAGAAACGGTGAAGATTGTGATGCATGGTGACGGTATTGGGGGGTTTAGAAATTGGTTGTTATATATCTCTTCGGAACTGCCAGGCCTTTGCCAGCTGCCAGGCGAGTCAGTTGTTGAGTGGAGGGGGGGGGGGGGGGGAGAAAGGTCACGTTGTAGAACTACGTTTGGTCGTTTCCTTCACCCTCCTGTCGTGACAGCTGGAGGAGACAGATGGGGGATTGTTGCCTTGGTGAGTTGGTAGCAACGTGATGGTAGCAAGATAACGTGACGATGATGTTGAGAAGCGTAGAGGTGTAGACAGGAAGTTGGGGATGATGAGCAGAGAGAGGGGGGGGGGGGGGGGGGGGGAGAAGAATATGAACAGGGAGGGGGCGAAACCACCCACCCCCCCAAAAGCAAAAGAACGGGAAAAAAAAAAAAAAAAAGGGAGAGAGAAAAAAAAAAAAAAA